>VYXH01010588.1:222811-243424 GCA_013397275.1 Burhinus bistriatus
CACCCCACTCAATCCCATCTCCTCTCATCCCCCCCCATCCCAAACCATCCTATGGCTCTCCATCTCCTGGCCACATTGGATGACAACCCACCATGCTGGGGACCCTGAGGGATGTCCTGCTTCCACTCCAGATGTACCAGTGCCAAGGAAGGGACCCACAGCAGCTTCTGTGTGCTGGGGAGTTTTGCAGGGAAAGCGTGGACTCCGCCTGATGCATCACAGCTCCTGTTGGGCGTGCACCAAAAACTTCTGTTTTCCAGTGCAAAAAAGAGCTTCTTCATGGTCGTCTTTGTGTAGGACATGAATGGGAGTACAGGGGAACTGGGAAGGACTCTTTCCCTGTAATTGCTGGCCTGACATGGACAAATGACTCCTTAAAACATTGCAAAGACTATGAAAAGTATTACTTATAAAAGGCAAGAAGCTGGGAAAACGGACTGGGCTGGACTATTTTTAGAAGCAGTGGCATCTGGACAGCATGAGAATTGCTTCGTACAAATTTAGTACAGCTGAGGTTTGAACAAAAAGTTTGCTGGCTAAGCTGAAATTAGCCAGCACGGCCACCTAGAGAAACGCGACTGGCACAAACACAGGCAAGAAAAACCCACGGCCCAGCGTCGCTCAGGGCCACCTAAAACAGTGACACGAGGCTCCTACCCGGCAGCCAGCGCTCGGGGAGGTTCTGGCCGAGGTTTCTGCCCGATGCTGCTCACGGTGGTGTGTGAGGACCCATGTCCCTTGGCAGACATGTCACGCCACGGTGCCACTGCAGCAGCGCCTGTGCCAGTGACCAGCTGGTCTGCTTCAGGTGGATTAGGAGGGGGAGGCTGCGCGAAGCTTGTGGCCTAACAAACAAACACTGTCAGCATTGAAACTAGCCAAGCTATTTAAAAACCAAGTGCCGGTGACTCCTGACCTCAGACATTTTTGCCTGCCTGCATTTCTGCAGCAGCCGGGCTTGGGAGAGGGAGAAGCCCTGCAAATGCAGCGCCACGCTCCCTGGTAAGGGGACACATTCGTCTCATGTCCAGAGAGCCATTTAAATTGCCGAAGGAAACCAGACATTGCCTGGGATGTATTTTCTCTCCACCCAGGCAAGGAATCTCTCTCATGTCCTCACTGATACATCCCTCCTCCTTTTATATAGCAACAATTTGGATTTGAAATCAGCCTCCAGCTGACTCCAGGTGTGACTGAGGGGATTTTGGCCTGAACAAACGATGTTTGAAGAACAAGTGGCACATCTGCCCCCTGCAGACTTGTCCCTGGGCAAAGTCCATGGCAAGGGATAAGGAACATGGGGAGACCCAGCCAGGCACAGCTGGTGGGTGGCTTCAGGGTGTGCACCCTCCCTGTTCGCAGGGCAGCAGTATGACTGGCGCACTCATCCCCTGCAGCATGCGGGACCGGACGCTGTGGGTGCTGCACATGACCTGCGACCCTTTAGCTGCCCACCCCAAACCCAGACGCCAGCCTGGATGCCCGTGCACCCCAAGGAGTGGGGTTGTCCCTGCGCGATCTGGCAGCAAAGTCTTCCAATAAACAGACCTGCATGGTCAGGGCTGATGCTGGGGGTCTGGGGAACAGCAGATTTGCTGCCGGGATCAGTTCATGGGTGCTGGACTCTGGCTCCATACATCCCCATCCCCACCAGCTCCATCACCTCCCTGTGTGATTAGGGGTCTGGAACATCTTTCTTATGAGGAAAGGCTGAGGGACTTGGGTCTTTTTAGTCTGAAGAAGAGAAGGCTGAGGGGGGATCTCATCAATGCTCATAAATACTTAAAGAGAGGGTGCCAGGAGGATGGGACCAGTCTTTTTTCTGTGATGCCCAGTGATAGGACAAGAGGTAACAGGCACAAACTTGAACATAGGAAGTTCCATCTAAACATGAGGAGGATCTTCTTTCCTTTGAGGGTGGCAGAGCACTGGCACAGGCTGCCCAGAGAGGTGGTGGAGTCTCTGACTCTGGAGACATTCCAAACCCACCTGGACGCCACCCTGTGCAACCTGCTCTGGGTGACCCTGCTGTGGCAGGGGGGTTGGACTAGATGATCTCCAGAGGTCCCTTCTTACTCGGTGGTTCTGTGATTCTGTTCTGTGTGCCTCCGTGCCTGGCCCATCTCCTTCCCTCTCCCCCTGTGGGACGTGGCTCTCAGACAGGGCTCTTACCCTGCAGATTGGACCCCCTCCCCGCCCTTCCTCTCTGAACACAGCAGCCCCTGCACCACTACTCCCACTGTGGCTGTCTATAGAGATACTGGTCCCAGTCCTGGCAGGGGAGGTGCAGGGGTTGCCCACACACCGCAGCCAGGGCAGCGTGTGCCACCGAGCCGGGGATGAGGAGGAGCCCAGCCCTCCGGTTACAGTGACAGCAGCATAGATGCTTCCGATGGCTGTGTCACGATAGTGGTAATGAAAAAGCGCTGGAGGTAAACCCCTGCCATCTGTTTTTGGTTGGAGCTGGCAGCCCAGGGCTCGGCTGGCTACAGACCCTTTCTGAAGATTGTTAGTGGCAGTATGAACCGTCTTGCCATGGCCAAGGTCTCCCAAGGCTATTTCTTAATGGAAAAAGCTCTAGTTGAGTTCTAGACATGGCACTTGGACATGGACCAGGCAGTTGTGTGCAGCCGGGAGCCCCTCAGAGCCAACGCACCTGGGTTTGCAGCCCACCAGCAGCAGAAGGGGCAGGTACAGGGAGAGGGGACTGAGAACCAGAGTGGGATCTGGGCACAAAACATCCTTTTCATGGCCTGGACACGTGGTGGCCACAGCATCCCCTAGAGACCTGATGAGTCCCTGTCCTCTTGCTTGGTGACAGACGGGGAGACAGAGCAAACCTGGAACTCCTCTTCCCCACATTGTGTTTGCTGTGGTTCCTGTTATTCATTGTTTGTATTTGGACAACCGCTGGGTACTGGTGAAAACACTCGGAGCCCAGACTTACAGAGTCTCATATATTTCAACACCAATGATTATTCATCCAAAAAGCTCAGACTAGAATGTGGTATTCGTTATTCGCTGCTCTTCAGTCTCCTGTTTAAAATGTTCCCAGTCCACGTGCAGGAACGACCACCCTGTGCCCAGGCAGCCTGGCACACAAGCACCCGCGGCAGAGCTCACCGGCAGTGCCCTGGCAGAAAGCAATGTCCAGACCTCTTGGTGAGCAACCAGTGCACGAAGGCAACCCACCTCTGCTCAGAAACCCTCCTCTTCCCCCGTTTGCTATAGTTATTACGTCTGTCTCCATTGACAATCATTATAATAGACTATTTATTCTCTATCTTCTTCTGTTTACCCTGGAGGACATGATTGTGTCCCCAAGTCAGCAGTTCCATAATGCCTGTCCCTGCACACTGGGACCCCCTGAGCAGGAGCGATGTTGTCCCAAGGAGATGGCTCCAGCTGACAGGGAAAGCCCCAAGGAGGGGCTGGCTCCTACAGCTGGACGAGGGAGATTGGGTTGACTGGGAGGCGAATGTGGAGCTGGTTTTGGGGTTGAGGCTGCTCTGCTCAGCAGGAGCTCAAAGTATTTTTGTGCACTTCCCTGCCTGCACGTGGGGGAAGAGCATGAAGAGAGTCGATGAAGAGCACAGCAATGGTGCATCGCTTTTCAGACCCCTGTTTTTTCCTCCACGCCCTTTGCAATGGCAGAGCTGCCACAAAGCAGGTGTGACGTGAGCTGACAGCACGAGGAGACACATCCAAGAGCAACCATGGCTCAGCTCCATGTCGGTCACGGGCCTCCAGCCTCCCTGCACGCGTGGCACAAAACCACAGGAGCTTCGTCCCCACACCTGTCCTGTCCGGCAGGTCCAGTATGAGGGACATGCAGCTTGAGAGCTGCACACAGCGCTGGGAGCACCGAACAGAGCAAGGAGCACAGCAGATGCCCGTGCTGGTGCTACAACGGAGTTATCAGCCCAGAGGGTGCCCTGAAGAGCCCTTTGTAGGTAAGGCTGTCTGATCTGCCGTCTGCCCTGATTTCGCATCCTTAGAGATGTTTGATGTGTGGGGAAGAACGGTACCACCCACCTGTCTCAGGCCACTCAGGATGGCAATGCTCAGTCAGTTCTCGAGAGCACGTTTGGGCTCCAAGCAGAGGCGACAGCAACCCAGCTGAAATGTTACTCTAAAAATAGCCCGGTGTCTGGGTAGAAGCACGCTGTGGTTAGCTGGGGGTTTCGCATCCCTGAGAAAGCCTGCGCTGAGCAGGATCCCTTTGCTCCCATTATTGTCCACTGTACCCCTTCTCCCTCCAGAGAGACCCTGGGGATTAACCAGAAAATAAATGGCTTAACACAGGACAACAATGGCTTCTGTGATCAATCTTCATGAAATGTGGTTTGGTAACTCTGCAAGAATCAAGCCAGCTGCCAATATGGCCCAGAAAAAGTGAGAGGCTGCGACGGGACGAAATGCCGGGGCCAAGGAGCACAGTCAGGGCCACCTCGGGGGCACCGCAGAACCAGGGATGCCCGAGAGGGAGCCAGGGACGGGCGGCCCCAGCGAGCTGCAGTGTTTCTCGGCTCTGAGGATGCTGCAGAGGGAGGAAAATCAAGAAAAGACAAGGTTAGGAAAGTGCTAGTGTGCAGGTAAAGAGAAGCTCATCTCAGGGTGCTTAATTTTAGCAGTCAGGCTACCATGTTCGTGGGTGCTTTTTCAGGAGCATCTATAACTTACCTTGATTTGGCTTGGCTGGTTTAGGTTTTCATGAAATGCCTTCCCGAGCTGCAAAAGCTGAACTCCAGATTAACCGCAGTTTGCTGCTGCAGTTGCTTATGGCAAGTTACAGCACTTGAGCTTATGGCTGAAGTCTGCACTGGACCTCACCCCTGTGGCTTCTCTATACAGAAACCCCTGGCTTTTCACTGTCCAAAGGGAAAATAAAGATCAAGGTGGATGCAAAGTAACGTAGACTGTTTGCCTAATTTCCCATCCAGACAGCCTTGGTCTCTGCCAGTACCTGTTAGCCTCCACTGGGGATGCCTCCTGCCCCACCGGTGCCTGGTGTTGGACCATCCTCATCGGTCTGTCTCTTCCAGTAACCCAAGCAGCATCCCTGGAGCTGCCTGCAAAGCCTTCATTTCTGAGGTTTGTGCAATGAAACATGAAGGAGGTGGATTGAGATTTCACAAGCAGAAATTCAGATGTTTCCTACCTCTCCAGCACCCGCCTTGGAAATCTTACCTGGTGCACAGGAGGGGTTTCTGTGCGCCGTCGAAGGATGGGCACTCGCCCAGCAGCACGACTGCAGTTTTGGCACCCGTTGTATCAGAGACTACTGTTTCCTAGGGATGGTGCCTCACTGTCACAAAATATTATTGCTGGGGGAAAAAGAAGTTTGTTGCTCACTCAAGAAAAATAAATCCTTGACCCTTTACAAGACCTGTGTAGTAGTGGCGCCGTAGACTCCTTGCGAAAGTGTGTGGGTGGGAAAATAGTCTATGCTGACTTTTCTGCTAGCTATGTGAGCTGTGCGAGACGCGCAGCCTTTCAAGAGATGGCTGATAACACTCAGCTACTCCTCTACTCGCAGCCTGCAAGCCCCTAAAGAAACACTGACTGCAAGCATGAAATTAGAGTCTCCCACTCATTATTTGAGAAGGACGTGCCTTTCACAGCCAAGCGGCCTCTATTTGCTTGGGGGGAAACGTGCTTATCTCTTATTTATGTGATTTATGTCTTGAGATTAATGCATCAAATTGGCTTGCTCCCAAGCTCTCACTAAAGTCTCTGTTTTCATGGGACTGTCCCGAACCATGCAAAGTTTCACTGCTTGCTTTCTGAAAGTGAGGGGAGGATTTTGATCTCAATCATAAGGCAGAATTTGGGGGTTTTGCAGATGTAAGGCAGCCAGCATTGTTTTGATCTGTAAGCAAACGATAGCCTTCTCCGAGTTCAAGGAGGGCTATTAAATCAGCCCTGTGGAGATAGAGCAAACAAAAACAGAGCAAGAGAGTTGAGGGGGAATGTTGCTATTCATATAAGAAGGCACGAAAGCAAAGCAGGGGAGGCCAGTTAATGATCAACTTATCCAGGGTGTTTACTTTTACATGCCACTGGGGTAAATAGAGCCATGTCATCCCTCCAGCCTGCTCTTGTTTATAAATATACAATAACATTTACAGCTGAGCTGACTGGACTCCCCTGGGTCTGGGCTGGAGAAGCTGGATGGGTCTTGTCTCCCACGCCTGCATTGCACAAGCCCTTCTTCTAGAGGTCTGCTGTTGCAAATCCACCTTCCAGCTCTGTGTTTGCATCTGCTTGTGCCAGGAAGGACAAGCCCATCTCCCAGTTCAACCCCCTGGAGATACCCCATTGGAGATGCCCCATTGGAGGTGCCCTGTTGGAGGTGCCCCATTGGAGATGCCCCATCGCAGGCGCCCCATTGGAGATGTCCCATTGGAGGTGCCCCGTTGGAGGTGCCCTGTTGGAGGTGCCCCATTGGAGATGCCCTGTTGGAGGTGCCCCATTGGAGGTGCACCGGCAATGTCTTTCCCACCCAATTCATGTGGATACTCGGAGCCATCCTTTTGCATTGTTGGGTTTGGAGCTGCAGCAGGTCCTGGAGCCCTGTTGGTGCTTTACAACAGCCTGAGCAGATACAGAGACCAACAGGCTCATCTTCATGTCAGCCAACCTACCAAGATGACAGTCAGAGCAAGGATTTGAAGTTATTGGTGTTACTGACTGCAATTCATAGTTATCCTTCAAAGAAAACACATTTTGCCTAAAAAATATGGTTCCTATAAACGCTATAAAGTTCCTGTGAATGCTACTATTCAATGAGACCCAATGGAGGAAGCAGAACAGCAAACAAATACCAGGTGATTTACTGCAGCTGACAACTTAGTGCAACATTTTTGTCCTGGATTCATTGATCACCGCAGACAAACGTTGATGATCTCCTTTTTTTTCAAGCTTCTGCCCAAGCTCTCGCTGCTCACCTGGTTTGCAGTGAGCACAAAAGGCTATGGCGTGCCAAGTCTGAAATGTGGCTCTCCAAAAGGACACGCCGTGCAGGGTTTGTCTGCACGCAAATTTGCATTGGCTTAAATATACAGATGCAACTTCCTGTACAGACATGATCGTGGTGGTTTAAAGCAGACTTTTTTTTTTTTTGGCTTACTTAAAACCCACTCCCAAATAATTTAAACTAGACATATTCTAGCTTAGAGTAAGACGTACTGGTGCTCATACAGGTTTTTTCCCACCTTAAATGTTGTGTCTGTAGTTTAATTATGCAATTCCATGTGTGTCCTTAGATCCGTATCATGTGCAAAAAGATGCATTGAATCTAAATTACATTTCTATGAATAGTCACTGCTTTTTATTATTATTTTGTTAAATAACTCTGTTGACATATTTTTGCCAGAAATTGCATAGAAGGCAAGAAGTTCTGGTTCTGTAAATGGTCAGTGTACATACCAAGGACTATTCATCCTCATTTTCATTACTAAAACCATAATCCCATAACGATGGAAAGGAACACTGTGGGAATAAATCAGTTTACATGGGAATACATGTTTGCAGAAAGTTTTTGTTCCCAGCGTGCACAGGCCTGACAAACACATCTCCGCATTTGCATCTGTCCCCCGAGGGGGACTTGCAGAGCCCTTAACTAAATTAAAAATAGCCAAACGGGCATCAGTGAGTTGTATGTTTCTGAGAGGGAAGCAGTTCTGGGTTGCTTGATGTTCCTGGCCTATAGAAAGCAAATAATGCCCCGGCTGGCGTGGATGCTAGCTCTTGTCATGGCACTGCTGGCATTTCAGGCTCATATCAAGATTAGCACAGGATAAATACTGGAAAAATGTAATCAGTAATTATTATGCAATGAAAACGAAAATGCCAAACTTTGCACAGAACCTCATTCACAACAAATTATACAACCAGCTGTAATCAAGGTCATTTCAATCTGAAAGCATTTTCTATTGAAATCCACAACAATATTCAGGCCCCGTTCATTGCCCAACAGTGAGAAAGCCACAATTGCTCTTGTGTGTTTGGATGCCCCGGGGTGGCGGGGCCGGGATGCACCCACCAGAGCCCTCTCGCCCGCCGAGGAGCTGCCGAGGAAACCAGCACAGCCTGCACATCTCAGCCTTTTTATCTTGAATGTCAGCCCCAAGCATGACTCACACGTTTCCAAAACTGCCATTCCCTCCTGCCAGCGTTAGCTCCGCCCCTTTCCTCCGTCACAGCTTCGGGCGGATGCGCACTTTGCTCCACAGCTTGTGTTTTAAATCCTCAGGACCAAGAAGGTCTTCAGGTCACTCTTTCTTCACGGCCCTCATATACGGTGTCACCTGCACCCATGCCCAAAGGACCAGCCCCCAGGGTTTGGAGCTGGGCATCGGTACTGGGAAAAGCTGGACCCTGCTTGATTCTGCGCTGCCGGGGCTCGGCTGGACTCGGGGAAATTTGGCTGGGGCTCAAGCTTTTGCACCATCCGTGCTGTTACCTAAGCTGGAAAGAGCAGCAGAATTTCCCGAGGGACACCCCGCAGCAAGCGTAGGAAAGCTGCTGGCGAAGGGTGACAAGCGGGGAGGGGCATGCTCTGAAACCCATCCCTCAGCACATGGAGGACTGCGAGAGATGGTTTTGTAGTTAAGGCTTGGGCTGAGGCCCCCAGAGACTCGAGCTCGGCCACCGCAAGCCTCCAAGCAGAGCTCTGTGTGTCCATGCTCACATTTCCCACCCACACAATGGGACAATCGCCCTCCCTTGGCACCCGGCCGCCGGTGGGAGAGTCCCCAAGGGCAGCTGTGACACGGACCCACTGCCCTGCTACGAAAATGTAAAAAATGCTGGCTGTGCTTTCCTAAATGCTGAAGCTTTGTTAGACAAGACCTAGCAGTTCTCCCTGCGGCGGCACCAGAAGTAACCCAGCGCGATTTAATTCCTCTTCTGGAGTGACTAACACCTCTATTATTCCCATCTGACCTCTGCAGACATCCTGCCACGCAATTGTGTTAAACTCTGCGGTGAGAAAGATAACGGGGCCCAAAATTAAACCATCCAGCACGTTTTTTATATTAGCACAGGCGAGCGGTGAATTCCTCCCGGGTGGAATTCACCACTTCTTCAACAAGCAAGCAAAACCAGCCCTCTGTACTGTGTCACCAGCAATGATGTGCTGGAAATTATCTGTCTCTTTACTTTGTGAGCCCTTGCAATAGCCCGTTTTGATCACCTGGCCCAGGCAGAGCCTGCTCAGTGCAGGGACCGGCCGTGTGGCTGCTGCAGGGCATAGGGTGCTGACGGAGATGCCAGCACGGGCATCACATTGCAAATGCAGCCAGGGACTTATTCACAGTCTGTGGACATTAAACATGAGAGCAGATACCCCCATGTGAATGATGTGGTGTAAACCAGGTCGGGGAGACCTTAGAGCCCCTTCCAGTCCCTAAAGGGGCTCCAGGAGAGCTGGGGAGGGACTCTTGACCAGGGTGTGGAGCCATAGGACAAGGGGGAACGGTTTTACACTGAAAGAGGGGAGATTTAGATGAGATATTGGGAAGCAATTCTTGACTGTGAGGGTGGTGAGACCCTGGCCCAGGTTGCCCAGAGAAGCTGTGGCTGCCCCATCCCTGGAGGTGTTCAAGGCCAGGTTGGATGGGGCTTGGAGCAACCTGGTCTAGTGGGAGGTGTCCCTGCCCATGGCAGGGAGGTTGGACCAGGTGATCTTTAAGGTCCCTTCCAACCCAAACCATTCTGTGATTCTATGAAACTGGAGCCTCGTGGTGTCTTTGGCTCTGGGAGAAAAAGCATTGCAGAACAAACGGCAGCGCCAAGCCGCAGCAGGGATATTGCCGGGCCCTTTGGCTACAATTGGATGGCTGCTCTGTTTTCATTCAAATAGTTTTCCATCAAAAATAACCCCCCGGACTTTGCCACGGTGTCTTTTTCACAGAGGACTCCAAAAGCAAGCTGGGCTTGGAGGTGCTGAAAGCTGCTCCACACAGCCTGGGAGGGAGCCTGGCACTTTGGGGCACAGCACGTACCCAGTGCCGTGCCCCCAGCCCCAGTGGTGGGTGCGGGTTGCGGCAGGAAGGCTTTGCTCACGCCGGCATCATGTGGAGGAGAGGGACTCAGTTTTGGGGGACAGAAAAATCTGAAGTGTGACCTGATGAGGCTGCAACATTGCTGCAGATCTCCGGCTGTGCTATGCCATACAGAGAGCTGCGGAGTCCCCCCACACGGCACGGCACATCCTGAGCACGGGCCACCTTATCCGCCTTATCTCTGCTGTCTCCCACCGGATAACGTGGCTCTGGGGCTGCTGGTGGAGAGCCCCAGTGATGGAGGCTGCCTGTGTCACTCGGTGCTTTCCCTGTAGGTCCCACTGGCTCTCGCTGACCCTGGGGAGCCCCGTGGCTCCAGGATGGGACGGCGGGTGTCTCTCCCACAGGACAGAGCAGCCGTGGGGCCCACACCGGACCAGTGCACACCAGTGCAGCTGGAGCCCTCGTCCCCCCAGCTCCCAGGTGGGATTTTTGCACTCTTGTGCTCCCTCTGCTGGTCCTCAGCCCCGCATAGCTCTGGCACCGCACAGGCACCGCATCAGCATTGCTCCAGCACCGCACCAGCACCGCTCCGGCATCGCACCAGCATCACTCTGGCACCGCGCTGGCACCACATTGGCACACCTCCAGCTTCACACCAGCATTGCACCGGCACCACTCTGGCATCTCACCAGCACTGCTCCGGCATTGCACTGGCACTGCACCAGCACTGCCAAACACTTGGGCCACCCCTGCTCTCCAGGGCCAGCAACACCCCAAAGCACATCTCGGAGCCAGCCTGCAGCAAAGGAGAGGTCACCAGTGCCTGCTGGGCAGAGGGGTGCTGCTGGGATTGCACCAAGCAGGGCATCCCAGGATCTAGATAGGATCCACACATCCTCAGAAACAGCACAAAAACCTTCCCCAAAATAAAAGCTTTAAAAAAAACACTATCGGGATTGATATTCCAACACATGGCCGTGATGAAGATTACACAAACAGGACCGGTACCGTAGGGGATCACTTTTTTACATAAAGTCACACATAGGCACAGATGGGACATTGTGGATTTGTCAACCCAATTTTTACAAACACACTGGGCAGCTTTTTGCACCAACGCCCCCACAGCTTGTGCTGTTTGTGTAATCTGTGGACCACGAGGCGATCTGCCTCGCTCTTACATTGCACAGGTGCAGCTGGCCACCGCCATGCCACCAGCAGAGAAGGAGGCCACCAGCGTGGAGCAAAGGCTGCAGCTTGGCTCAGTGGCCGCCAGCCACTGTCCTGCCCAAAAGGCGATAGGGAAGCACCGAATCGGGCTAAGACATTGCAGGGCAAGGTCTGGTTTGCAGGCTGTGCTCCATGATTGCATGCAGTTCTCCTGCTTTTTCTGTCTCGGCAATACTTGCCAGCTTTATTAGAAAGCTGGTTGTTGTTTCAAGGCTGCTTTCTAGGGGTTATTGCCAGCTAGGGACAGAGGTGGGGGAGCTGCGCTCCGCGCTGCGTAAATGACAGCTGCCAAGACACCTTCTCCAAGGCCCCATAAAAGCTCGGTTATGGCTCAGGCTGCCTCCACTCAGCCAGACGTGCCGGATGGTGACCCGGCGCAGGAGGCTGTCGCGCAGCCAGCTCTCCCAACACACAGCCCTATGTCCCTGTCCCCATCCCTGTCCCTCCAGCGATGTCCGGCTGCCCCACTCACAGCCATGGTTCAGTCACACGCCTGATGTTTCTGGGACTTGGAGAAGAGCTGCTGTTCAGCGAAAGAGGTGAAATACCTGCCTCAAGTGAGCTGAAAGCCTCACCGTGACCCAGGAGCAGCCCGGCACAACGGGGAGCTTGAAGGCAGCAGAGAAGGAAGAGGATGTAAATTGAACAACAACAAAAAAAAGAATGCTGTTATCCTTTCCACACAGCCTCCTGATCCTCCCTACCACCACCACTGCACCTCAGGAAGCCACACTGACCCCACTGTGCATCGCTGACTGCAGAGGCTGTGCAGGACACGTGCTGCACCCCAGCCTCTCCAAAACCTGGGTGGCTCCATGCAGGCTCTGGGTCCAGCCTTCAGCGGGGGCAAGGAGCCGGCCGGCAGCTGCTGAGGGCTCATGCTGGTGTTCAGGCTGTGCACACTTGGCCTTTCAGAGCTGCTTTCCAGAGTGAACAATAAATCTTGAAAACAAGTGTGGAGTTCTCTGAAAGTCACTGAATTCAATGGCTGAGCCCTGCAACAAAGCCTCTTCCTGAGCGGGGTGGCTCCCTGCCCACCGCCCTGCCCGCCGTCCTCCCCGGGGGGGATGGCAGAGGCGGCAGAGAGGAGGTGAGCCCTGCCTCAAGTTTGTAAACTGCCACTGCTGGAGAAAACAAAACCTATCCAGAAGTTGCTCTACGCACCGATGCCTTCCACTGAGGTGGCTGGTCCCCAGAGGTGACCGGCACCGTGAGCTGTTGCTTTTCCCCAGCCCCAAGACACCCACCTCGCTATGGGGCACCCTGCTGAACCCCCTCGGGAGGAGCTGCCAGCACTTCTGGCAACACCTGGGGGATGCCCCACAGACATTTCTTCTCGTGCAAAGCTCACAGTTGGTTTCTGCGCATCCCGGGGTTATTCCCATCAAACTGCCACCCCATGCCCCATCTCCCTCTCAGGTGTCCTGCTCTGCCTTGGCAGTGCTGGCAGGGGACAGCCACCTGTCAGTGCGGGCACCCACCCGTGATCCCCCAGTGGCACTGCTAAAAGGAAGGGGCTGCTTCTGCATTTTGCAGATCGGTCCTTGCCTGCGAGGAGGTGAAATTCTGCATCCGAGCAAGTGCGGCAGAGCCACAGCAGGCTGGGCGGGCACAGCTGGTGACCCACAGCACGGGGCATTCTCCGGGTGAAGCCTCATCATCGACCCTTTTCGCTTTGCACAACTCACTAGGCAAAATATTTTCCGCAGAGAAATCCCTCGTCTTTCGCAACTGATCCCTCTGCTTTCTGGGAGCATTTTTGTGGATGCAGATAAATGGTTAAACACATGTAGTTGTCTCCCATGTTAACTTTCCTTGGTATCATCGACAGCTGCTTTCCTTTCAGTGCATGAAACCGCAAAGTTGAAGTAAGTGAAAGTGTAGAAGAACCGGGACTCGGATGGTGAAACCTTCCCAACCAGAGGCTGATAAAATGAAACAGTAAATGTTTTTCCGTGGTTGGGAATAGCCCCGTTATCTCTGAGGGAGGTGGCAAACCTTCCTCTCCAAGGAGTATATGAGTTGGTAACACCAGGCCAGGCAGCCCCAGCACGCACATGCTCGAGGAGAAACGCTGCAATATATTGCCATGTACTGAGAGGCACAAATAAACTTCATTACTGTACTTCAGCAAAATTATTTTTCCAAATCTTCCCCAAACCAGATGTGGAAATATTTAGCTACCTCTGCACTCCTTCAGCCCCGAGCCTGAACAACGTGTTTTGAAGCAGATGAGAGGCAGGGGGAGGTGGAAACCGTGACTGGTTTCAGCAAAACTCATGGATTTCCCAATTCATGGTATCATTTACTGACATCATGAAACTAATTTGGGCTTTTTCTTCTGTCTCTCTACAGTTAGGTATTTTCCCCAAGAGGCTGAAATTTCTCTTTCTTTCAAACAAAATTGGATTTCTTTCCTGTGAGGACTACAGAAATGTAGATCCCGTTCCCAGAAGCAAGATTCAGAAATCATTACTTTTTTTTATTAAAATATTTTATTAGATGTAGTCAGTGCAAACAACTAAACTCAAAGGCGGCGGCTCCAACAGACCGTCTCATCACCACCTCTCCAAATCACACAGCAGACTGGAAAACAAAAAGGCGGTTGCCTTGCTTCCCTCCTCGGCTTCACCCCGTGGGTTGCACAGCCCTGCTTCTCTGCGGGTTTCCACCTCTCCCGCCTCCTTCGGTGGAGCCGGTGAAGCCGGGATGCTCAGGACTGTGTGATGCATATGTCTGCGCAGGTGATGGGTTTGCTGGGAAGACCTGAGCAGGGCTGAGCTAACCCTGGGTGAGGAGCCGGCCGCCCTGGGGATGCACAATTTGCAGAGGGTATGAAGCTATCGGGGAGAGCAAACAGCCAAGCTGGCCGCGCGAGGCAGTCACAGGCTGGGTGACGTGACGGCAGGTGAAATCCGGTGTGGGTGAGAGGGAGCCACGCTCACGGCAGGAGGGAGCAGCCCCAGGGTGTTTGCCCTTGCCCGGGGCGCTCGTGCTGCAGGAGGGGGTGAGGAGCACTCGCCTCCACGGTGAAGAGGCACATTGTGGGCTGCTCCGTGCATCCCCCACGGGCAGGGTCCGGCTGGGGCAAGGTGCCAAGCTGCACCATTCCCAACCATGCAGGTGGGGAAGGTGGGTCAGAAGCACTGGAAGCCGATGCCTGCCATGCCCCCGTGGCTCTCCCACTGCCCTCCCAGGCTGCAATTGAGGCGCAGCAGTGGGAGCCAATCCACGAGACACCCACCTTCGTGCCTTGCCCCCCACTCACAGGGCCAACAAACCAGCCCCTGAGCTCAGAGATCTCCCTTCTGCAAACCACCATTACAGCAATTCCACCAGTGATGGGAGCATGGTCTCGTTTTTGAAGCACTTGATTTTCCTTCTCCAAGCAGAGATCTCCCTGCCCCTCCTGTTAAAAACCACTAATTATTTTCTCACAGTTTTCAGCATCCACTGAAATAAATAATGTTGGGTGAACTCAGACACCGTAGGCGCTTTTTAAATTGCGCAGCTCACACGGTGGACGGGGACGCTGCCATATGCAGCGGCTTGGACATACATGTGCGTTTCTGCAGGCAGCTCTGCTCCGTCCTGTCACACCTGATTGTGTTCCCCCCACCAGCACCGTTTGAAACCAGACCCATTCCCAGCAGGACCAGCTCTGGGGCTGGCAGAAGGCCTGATCCTGCACCCCAACCTGAGGGCAGCCCGGAGTTACTGCCCGCGCCCTCTCCTTGCTGCCTGCTGCCCTTCTCCCATTCCCCACGAGGTTATCACACCCATTTGACTTGACACTTCATGAAGGCGAAAATGAATGAAAGATGAGCAGAGAGAAGCACTAATTTAGGAAAAGTACTAATTAAACATATTCTGGGTGGTCTCATTTTGGCGTTCTGCCTTTTGGGTTAGACTGGTTTTGCTGCCGCTTCCCTCTCTCCCACGTCTTCTCCTCTCTTGCCTTTCCCAGCGCATTTCCGCCTACAGCCGTCCCCACAGGGGATTTCCACGGTGGCTGGTCCTGGTGCCTGGGGGTCGCTGGCTGCCCCTTGCTTGGGCACAGGGGAGGAGTTTCCCTTCCTTTCCCCAGGCTGCTTTGCCACCTTCCCCTGCGTGCCAAGCTCCGGCTGCCTGCAGCCTTGCCCACAAGCCAGGGCAGGTTTCAGATACGGAGACAGAGAGGCATCACCAGCCCCAGAAACGAATGCAGCTTTCAAGAGGCAGACGTCCAGCGCTGATGTTAAGCAATGATTTCCTTATACTACTTCTTTCTCTACGTATAATAATGCTACAGTTTGCAGTTTCGGTGGCGAGCATAAAGCTATTATTAGATTTCACTGGCCCACACTGGGCTAGATGTGGCAGGTAAGTGTCTGGTCCTCCATCCCAAATGGCATTATTTTAAGTGCATTTGCGTAGCAGTGGGTAGTGCAATCACTCTGCGCACTGCACAGAGGTTTTGGCCTCCCGCACACGATACCTAATGCAACGTCCCCTCTTTGCACCTAGGACAACATGAGAAGGATGATCTGAAGCCTGTTTTGCCATTGCTTCCGCACTGTGCATTGCTGATTTAATTTCCATGCAGTTTTGCATGGAAAGGCAGATCCTGTGTGGCTTTAAAATCCGGATTCACTCCCGAAGCCTTATTGCAAGGGGAAGGCGCCATGAGACAGAAAGCTCTGGAAGAAGGGAAGATGCAAATAAAGTGCCTCCCCATGAGCTCTGCCAGCGTTGAAGAAGCAACACTCCTTCATCCTCCTTCGTAGAGCTGAAAACACTCTGTGATACAGTAGGTGTAACTCAGTGTACTGAGGAATTCAGGGTAAAAACCATGTTTAAAGGTATATTGTGCCCTGGCCATCTAGAAACCGAATTCATGTTTATCCCCAGGAGCGATGCTCATCTTCCTGTTAAAACTCAGCTAATAGGACAAGTGGTGCGAGGTCAACCTGCGTGCTCAGTGCTGCCACTTCCCCTCCCCCTCCATAACACAGCACAAGGCTGTCCCTGCTTGAAACTGCCTTGCTATGAAGCAACACTTCAGGAAAATGAGTGTCACCAACAAAAACCAGCATGGGGATTTTCAAAAGCACTGGAGACCTCTATGGGAGCTGAGTCCCCCGAAAGCCCCAGGAATTAAACTTCCCCCAGGTGGGGGTCCAAGAGCCACCAAAGCAAGTGGTCATGGGCTGGAGGGCCACAGATCTGCTGCGTAACACTTCCCAAAGCCTTTCCTCTCCTTCCCAGAGTGATAAACCAGGGACATGCCAGCAGTCACAGTGCTTGGGTCCGACCCGCCAGGCTCTCTCCAGCATTTGGACCCTTGCTTCTGTCCTTGGCAAGCCCAGCCTTAATTTCCAAAGGAAACCTCTGCCAGGGACCTCCAGACCTGCTGGAAGGGCAGCAATTGCAGTCCAACACCCAGCATGGAAACGAGCTGCCTACAGACAGCAAAGGGCAAGGTTTTTTTCCCCCCAGGAAAATCAGAACAAGAGGCTTAAAACTCAGTTGTGAGAGCACGGTGTCAGCCTGTGGGCTGGGGCTGCTTGGGAGCCTCCTCAGCTCCCTCCTGGTACTCCTGGGCTGGCCGTGGACCTGCTTGCTTTGGAAATGGAGCTGGATCTCCTGCCCAGGAGTGGTCCATGGGGCAACCGGTGGCTCAAAGAAACGTGTTTTCTTGCAAGCTTGTTAGAAGTCAGCTCTCAGAGGTGCACAGCTTTACTGCCTGGGTTGTCTTTGCACCAGTCCGAGGAGCTAGCCTTTAGGAATTAATACAGTTTCCAGGTAAAAAGCCAGGAGCCAGACTGTTTTTCGTAGGAGGAGGGCCAAGGCATCTAAAGACTACCACTAACTTACCATTTCACAGACTCCTCACATGTCTAAGGGATGCCTCCTGGGGCTATTGCCTTGAATTGTCCAAAATAATTCTTGGACAGTATAATTTAATACTACATGTCATATGGCAGAGGTCCATGGGATGGTCAAGCAGCATGATACAAAACATATTCAGTTGAAAATATCAGCTTTCCTACTGTATCAGCATAATGAGGACTTTTGCAAATGTCTGATGTTGGGACTGGTTTGTATTGCAAATGTCCCTGTCTAATCTACAGCTCTGTATTAAATAACACATTAGCCTATCATGACATTTTGCTTTGCCAGGAGAGCACAATATTTATACGTGCATGCCCACAGTGCTGCATTTCTGACAGAATACTGTAGTAATCACAAATTGCAAGTTTGGTAACACAAGTCAGAAAAAGTTTTAAACCTGCTGGCTTGGGGAAGTAAGACGAGCTTGTTTAGACATAGAAAAGTCACAACAGCAGACAAAGTCATCGTATGCCGTTTGAATAAATACTGATCTTCAAAACCTGTTAACAGCTTTGCACCCAGAAGCTGGAGAGCTGGTGTAATACATAATTTCTCGATGTTATTTCAAATGTGTGAGAGGAGCTTTGCTTTCCAGATGTGAGCGGCTCTTCACGCATGGGTCAGCCCATCTTCTGCTAATGGCACCTGCTTAAGGACAAAGCCAGGCGACACCTCCACGGCCAACGCGCTGGTGGTTACCCCATGGAGAACCACACTTCTGCTTCTCGCAGCGAGAGAAAACAAAGCGGGAAGTGCTACAGCCCTTTTCAGAGCGACCTTGACATACAACTCCCCTCCCGCCCCTCCAAGCTCTGCTTTTTGTACCCTGCCTCTGACCCTGCTCACGCTGCATCAAAAGCTCTGCAGCAGTTTTGGGTATTTATATATATATCTTGTGCAGCAGCATCTCCTTCCCTGCCTTCCTTTCCGCAGTTGCTGGATTTGATGCATCCACGGGGAGAGCTCAGGCTTCGACCAGGCTCTCGAACCCAAAAGGGCTGGAAATATGCAGGGAAATGGGTCTGAGCTGACCCAGAGCTCTGTGCAGGCCCAGGTCACTAAGGTTTTGCCTAGGACAGGCTGGAGTATCTCACTCTTCCCCACCCTGAATTTAGTTAGAATATTTTACAGGCAATTTTCTATCGAGATGTCGGCCGCACTATCAACCCGCCCCTTCCCCTGCACATAATCAAAATATTTTGATAACTGAAAAATGTCAGGCAATACAGCAAATTTTGCAGTAAATAAATAGAGCAAATAACTGCAAAGATGAGGAGGGGAGGAGTGGGGAGCTGCTGCCTCTGCAGAAGGTCTCCATCCCCAAACAACAAAAAGCCTTTAAAATTACTGTTTCAGCAAAAATAGTAATTTTCTACAAAAATCCGCTTCCCCTTCCCCTTTAGGGGGAAAAAGGAGGCTCATAGTAGGGAATCTCATGCTGCTGGTTCACACCACTCTGCTTTGGAGGGCCAGCGCTCCCTCCGAGAGCACGGCACAGCCCGACGGCACAACCGCCTGTTGGCCCAGCAACGGCCAAGCCGCTCTCCGCAGCAGACGAGTAGCGATCAGATGAATCGCCTGGCAAACGAACCCTCAGCAAGATACCAAACACATCCCAAATATGTGTGACAAATTGCAATGACAAGGTTGTGCTGGCGGGCTGGATGGCGGGTAACGAAATCCCTGTCCAGACACTGCAACGCTCCGGGCACTCTTTGAGCCAAGAGAAGGCAAGAGATGCTGCCAAAAACCCGTCGGCGCAGCCACCACACCCATTTTCCACACTGCGGCGAGTGGCCGAGGCTGCTACAAATACTGCTGGTGCCCGGAAAGCCACGACTGGGACATCCACGCCACGCACAAAGCTGGGGCGGGGGGGATTGCAAAATGCCCCAGGGCTGATGCACAAGGTCAGATGAAGGAGACCCACAAAGAAACCAAGCACAAACCCAACCCTTCGGTCTGGCTGCAGAGGACCAAAACGCCAGAGGAAGGGTTAGTGCCGAAGGCAAAGCTCGAGATGGGCAGCTCACTGTACCGCCTGCAGTAACGCAATAAATCCAAGGCACGGCTCCCCGTTCTGCACGTGGGCAACCACAAGGTTCTGTGGCTGTCCACAGCCACACTTGCTCCCCACCACCACCGCAGGCACCCCAGGCTGCCCACCTGTGCTCCCCATGCCCCACACAGCCCCTGCAGGTACAGGGACCCCCTTTTCCATGCCAAACCCCAGTGCCGGGATCTGGTTTGGGGCTGGCCAGACACTCGCCCAGAAGCAGCCGCAGTTTATTAGCCCAGTAGCTGTGGAAGGTTTCCAGGCTGGACAGGATGATCCGGCAGCGAGCCAGAGGAAAGTAAAGGTAGAGCGGGCACCACAGCTGTCAAACCCCAGGGGCTACTTTTGAAGAGACATCTTTCTTCAGCTGTTTGTCCCCTCCGATGTCCCCTGTCCCACCAACAGCACACCTCAACGGGCACATAACCTCCAAGCTTTTTCCTTTGTTCTCCTTCCACTCGGGAACAGCAAAGGCAAGCCTGGTATTTGGGCTGGTGCTAGACAAAAAGAATTGAGTCTCTTCAAAGAAAGTTTCCTACCTTTGGCATGAACGTGCCACACAGAAGGGGTGGCTGCGGCTTGTCCCCGCTGCAAGGAGCAGAAGCATTTCAGTGTGCCATGCTTAATAGGTGCGGTGCGGGGACGTTTATTCTTTTAACTGGTTCCATGGCTGCCACCTCTGCAAAGGCATCCCATTTTGACTATGAGGACAGGCTGAGAGAGTTGGGGTTGTTCAGCCTGGAGAAGAGAAGGCTCCAGGGAGACCTTAGAGCCCCTTCCAGTCCCTAAAGGGGCTCCAGGAGAGCTGGGGAGCGACTCTTGATCAGGGACTGGAGCCATAGGACGAGGGGGAATGGTTTTAAACTGAAAGAGGGAAGATTTAGATGAGATACAAGGAAGCAATTTTTCACTATAAGGGTGGTGAGACCCTGGCCCAGGTTGCCCAGAGAAGCTGTGGCTGCCCCATCCCTGGAGGTGTTCAAGGCCAGGTTGGACGGGGCTTGGAGCAACCTGGTCTAGTGGGAGGTGTCCCTGCCTGTGGCAAGGGGTTGGACTATGTGATTTTTAAGGTCCCTTCCAACTATGACTATTTGACAAGCCCCAACCCAGTCATGTGTCTGTATCCCACAAGGGAGAAAAAGCCAGCTGAATCACTTTCTTGAGCGAAACGGCGATGCCAGGATGGCTGGGGGCTGCTGGGGAGGTGGTGATGCCAGGAGAGCCGGGGGACTGCCGGGAGGCAGCGCCCAGGCAAGGCCCCGGCCGGTCTGCCCCTGGGAGGGGAAAGCAGCAAACAGCTGCGCTGGGGCATTTTGGGTTTTCTGCTTTCGGGCTGAGTGATCGGCAGGGCACATCTCTGCGTGAAGAAGGCGGCCGTAAAGCGGCCGTCTGCAAAAATACCCCAGCAAACACAATCCCTCGCCCTTCCCCCCCCCCCACCCC
>VYXH01010588.1:256143-267142 GCA_013397275.1 Burhinus bistriatus
TATTCTCCTCCCCCCCACCTTAGGGCTGGCTTTATTGTGTCCTGGCTCCTCAGATGGGAAACAGGCAAGTGAAGCATCAGCAGCGGCATCACTGTCACTACTCTGGCACTTCCCAGGCCCCGCAGGTTACCCAGTGGAGAGCACCCGAAAGGCAGCACCTTTCGGCAGCAACCAGAAAGTCTTTTCCCAGGGAAAAGGATTTTCTCCCTCCCTGACTGATGGACAGCGAAGCCAACATCTCGGGCTACGACAAACCCTGCCCCAGCTGCTTCGCAGGCTGCATGCTGGCCGTGGGGCTGGAGGACCAAACCCAGCCCCACGCCAGCGTCCCCGGCCACTGCACACCGGATGGGGCGTTGGCACACTCGCCCATGCAAAATCGATGGGGAGACACGGTGCTTTCAGGGATGGGGTTGGAACACGTGAAATAAATAGGGTTATTTTGCTGCCGTGCGTAGCGAAAGATTGTAGGAGAATTGTGTTTTATGTAAGTCACTTCCAAAAGCAATCCTGAAGCATTCCCACCGGTGTGCCCGAGATGTCAGGAGTGTAAATTGGGCATGGATGAGCTACCCAGCTGTAAGAAACCTAACTGAGCTGGGACTGGAGCTGGAAAGAGATGGGTCTGTATTTGATAGAATCACAGAATGGTTTAGGTTGGAAGGGACCTTAAAGATCATCTAGTCCAACCCCCCCTGCCATGGGCAGGGACACCTCCCACTAGACCAGGTTGCTCCAAGCCCCATCCAACCTGGCCTTGAACACCTCCAGGGATGGGGCAGCCACAGCTTCTCTGGGCAACCTGGGCCAGTGTCTCACCACCCTCACAGTCAAGAATTGCTTCCTGAGATCTCATCTAAATCTCCCCTCTTCCAGTTTGAAGCCATCACCCCTTGTCCTATCACTACATGCCCTTGTATTTAATAGATGGGTCCTTATATATACAGACATCACTATTGGGGTATTTTCCTGGTGACATTTGTGAAGGGGGGGATCACTACCTGTAGGCAAGAATGTGCACTGCCTGGGAAAACCCCCACACCTAATGTCCAGCATTGTGACTTACACACACAGAGATTTGCTATGGGCAACCTGGAGATAGGCAGAAGCCACAAGAGGGTTGGTTCCCGTTCTGGCTGTAGTGGGGTAAAAAAATAAAGCTGCCACCAATAATCCTTTGTTAGATAAACCCCAGGTTCCTTTAGCTGCACCTCAACATACTCACCACAGGGCTGCCTCTCCTACCCAGTTCTGTAAGGATTTTCACCTTCTGAGATGTTTCGCTTCACCCCCATTGGTGTTTTACTGGAGCAGAAGAGCCAGGAGGAAAGCCTGTACACACGACGACATCTGCAGCCACACAAACATGTCTATCCCCCCAACACCTTGTACCAGCCTTTTCTCACTCAGCTGTTGCTAGCACGGTCCCTTTCTCAGCTTCCCTGGGGCTGGAAAGCCTCACGGTCACATCTCACAGCCTGTTCGAGCTTTGTGCTTTCCTAGCCCTGCCTTCGTCATCTTCGGGTCCGCAACGGGGTGCTGGCATGGTCACAGCACTAGGAATCAATTTCCCCATCAAAATAGTTGCCAAAACTACAACTGCTTGTGAAATTAAATACATTACAAATCCTTATGCACTATAAAAAAAGACAACAACAACAACAACAAAAAAAGACAAGGAAAGCCCACTGGTGATGTCTCATTTGCTTATAAAGGTACTTGGTCAGCTGAGATCCGATCTTAAAAGGTGCAAGAATTACAGGCGGTCAGGCAGGGCAGAAACACGCCGTTAATGACCGGTGAGGAACCCGCGTCCTGCAGGCAGCGTCAGCTCCTCACTGCTGGATCAGTGCGTGCTTCAGGGGACTTGCAGAGCCTAACAGACAATGAACCACTGCCACCGTTCAATCAGTCAGGATGCACAATTACAAGGCAACTTAAAGATCCTCGTTTGTCTCAATTTTCAAATATTTACACACGGGCCCCCCCCGCCCCAAGTGAGCCGCCTGCTCAGTTCACATCAAGACTTTTAACCACGTCGCCCGGCTCTGTCTAGAGCACTTTACGTTCCGATCAGTGCGAATTTAAAGCAAGAAGAATAAACACTCCAAACCAGAGCTGCGCATTTGCGGCAGCAAGTCGGGCAGCGGCAGTGGTCTGTGGCAGGTGAGTATTAGCAAAATGTACAGAAATGCCAGATGTCACAGGGCGAGATGGTATATTAAAGCCTATAAATATTCAAAATTATTTTTCCAGCATACATTTGCGATTCATAAAACGTGGAACTATAATGAATTTCAAATGCCACATCAGTGTTCAAATACAAGATTGTCTCTGTGCTTTCATAATGTTTTAACAATGTATGTCTGGGTTGCATAAAGTTGGCACTTAACTTGCAAAGGTGTAACTAAAACCCCAGCCTTTTAACCAAAATTACTGAATAAAAAGGAACGATTGCATTTTCAACTTTTTTCAAGTGAGAATTTATCTTCCTGTCGTGCAGGCATAGATGCTGGAAAAGGCTGCGTATGTCAGCACTGCTCCAGCAAGGGCAGGAAAGCGGGTAACTTGTTCTCCAAACAATTTTCATAGAGAGTACCAAAAGCTTTAGAACAAGGAAGCCCTCTGGGGTGAAACACTTCATCGGACAATCGCCTATGTGAAGGAATTGAACAAAAACCCAAAAAAGCACCTGTTCCCCAGCATCTGAAATGTGGGAATGTTCAGTAAGATTTTTTTGTTGTTGTTTTTTGTTTTTTTTTTTAAAGTATCGATCTTTTCCATCAGATAGAGGTGAGGTCTGTTTGAAGGCAGACCTGGGATCCGGCAGCATCGCCACTGGGGTCAGCGTAGCTCAAGAGTATCTTCCCAAACCCCTACTGTAATTACCTCACGCACACGTGTCCATGCAGTTCCAACCCCTACCCCCTACTTCCCCATTCCAGCCAGGGTTTGGAAGATAAACCCCTTGTTATGACTAACTCAACCTCTCCTCCCTTTCCCAAATCATAGAACCACAGAATGGTTTAGGTTGGAAGGGACCTTACAGATCATCTAGTCCCAACCCCCCGCCATGGGCAGGGACACCTCCTACTAGACCAGGGTGTTCAAAGCCCCCTCCAGCCTGGCCTTGAACACCTCCAGGATGGGGCAGCCACAGCTTCTCTGGGCAACCTGGGCCAGTGTCTCACCACCCTCACAGTCAAGAATTGCTTCCTGAGATCTCATCTAAATCTCCCCTCTTCCAGTTTGAAGCCATCACCCCTCATCCTATCACTACAGGCCCCTGTAAAAAGTCCTTCTCCAGCTTTCTTGTAGACCCTTTCAGATACTGGAAGGGGCTCTAAGGTCTCCCCGGAGCCTTCTCTTCTCCAGGCTGAACAACCCCAACTCTCTCAGCCTGTCCTCACAGCAGAGGGGCTCTAGTCCTTGGATCATCTTCGTGGCCTCCTCTGGACCTGCTCCAGCAGGTCCATGTCCTTCTGATGTTGAGGGCTTGATAGCTGGACACAGTATTCCAAGTGGGGTCTCACGAGAGTGGAGTAGAGGGGTAGAATCACAGCATTTGAATAACTGTCTTAACCAACAGGATAAACTAATTTAAGGGTTTGTTCCTAGAAGATACCAAACATCAATTCTCATTGTTTTCATGCATAAATAGGTATTTTTAGGCCACCTCTCTAGTGTAATCTCCAGCTGCCATGAATTTATTTTAGAACACACTGTGAAGCAGGAACTATTCAGAAGGTTGAAGGAAACACTACTTTTTAAGATTTGACCTCAAGCTCAACCAGAACTAGTAAAAACTTAGAATGGAGGCAATAATTCTCAAGTGGTTTACATTTTCCAATGTTGCTTTTGCACTTCTTTGTGGAGACACATCACGTATTTTTGCAGCAAGTTGTCCCTGGGACAGTCCAGGTTCTTGAAAAGGCATAGACCCAAACATTATTTAGGAGATTGAGAAATACAATCAGACTTTGTAGTAGACATTTAGAGAAAAGGGCTCTTTGGAACATTAACTATAACATTGCAAAAGTAGAGTATAATCATGACCAGTGTTCTAATATTTGTCAATGAGAATTTTGATTTACAAATAGGTCTCCTACACATTGTGGTCATTTGATCTAAATCCCGTTGTGTAAGTTACTCATATTTTAGGTCTGCTACGAACTACTACAGTTGTAACTGAACATGCCATGGCTGGACAAGGATGTGCAGTACTCGAAAAAGTACAGAAACACGACCCAAACTTCAAAACCACAGAAAAATCTTTCAAAACAGGCTGGCAAAAACTTCATTACATGCTGAGCACTGAGCAGCGTTAAATACGAGCATACAGTGGGAGAATCCACATGCCCAGGTACAACAGCCATGTAGGCTAAGGGACTGAAGAGCACGGCACAAGGAGGAGGTAGGAGATGGGCTGCCACGTTTAGAATTCAACTCAACAAGAACAGAGGTGCTAAAGAAACAAACTCAAAGGATTATTTACAAAATGTTTGTGGGGTTTTTCCACATGTATATGTTTAATGAACATATAATCTCCACTCTTCATTTTTGCCAAAACAGAACAAAGGACAGTGCTTAAACTATTTTCTCCGAAATCTACGTTCGTTATAGAATTTGCAAGTGTTTCAATATTTTCCCTCAGCACTTTATCTCTCTTGTAGATAGGATAACGTTACCCAAAAGCTCTACAAAGATAACAAATGTAGAGTCTGCCTTCACTGTCAGAAACACTTATGAAACATATTACTGAGAAGAAAATTTCAAGAGCACTTTAATATACAGAATGAGTGGCATAAATGTATGGGGCTTATTTTAAAGAGACAGCCTTTATTTAAAGTACTTTGTTTTGTAGATCTTATAAACTTAACATTACAATACTTTTTCACAAATATATTAAAATTGTTTAAATTTAAAAGGCAATTCCACTGGCTGATGGATATTTTTAAAGAAAAAAAAAAATCTAACAGAAACAGGCAGCTCAACTAAAACTAGATTTTAAACATTCTGTTTTGTCATTCCATCTCCTTTAAAAAAAAAAAAAGAAAAAAAAAATTTCACCCAGACTTCCTTTACAGCAATAAGGCAACTCCAGGAGATCTGAATAAGCTCCTTGGAGATTACAGATACTGTAACTGGCTGCTCCTCATGCTTTATAACACCCAAAGGTGCAACTATCCATTAATCACAATCACATTTGTGCATTAAAATATAAAACTTAAATTACAGATTTTAAAAATATTACTAATAGACTTCCCTATCCCTGTTTTACATTTACAGTACTTGAACTATTTCAGTTCTGGGTTGACGAGGTTTAAGCAATTTACCACTGCAAGAGTTAGACTCTGGAGCTCACAAACAGCACAACCCAACCAGGGGCAGCAATAGTCGGTAGAGTCATAGTGCAAATCAAAATAAGGAGTGCAGAACTGCACGAGTTGCTTACAGTTCTAAAATATAAATGAACAAGACAAGATCTTATATTGTACATGCAATAAATTATAGTAAGCGTATGACAATGGGGCTGGGGCATTCTACAATTTTAGCTGGTGTACCAGAGTTGAAGCCTGTGAAAGATAGGACTTGGTAAACAAAACATTTCAAAGCTCTGTTGTCACAGCACTTGAACTGTGCTTTCATGCTTTGTACTTCTGCTTCCCCGTCTCGCTGATCACACAGATATGCTGGAACAAAATAAAATAAAAAGATCCTGTTAGAAAAGTAATCACGGAATCATGGAATTTTCAGAGTTGGAAGGGACCTCTACAGATCATCTAGTCCAACTCCCCTGCTGACGCAGAGACCAATGTTTTACATATGTATTCAATAATGCACTTCTGAACAAAATACAAGCATGCTATACACGTTTCAGTACGAAAGAATCTTGTGATGCTCTTTATGCAGAACAACTTAAGCCATTTTTTATCTAAAAGCCTCAACATTGCCTTCTTTCTCCTCCCTCTAATTATCCCACCCAGTGTCCGATAAGTGTTGGCGAGACCCAGATGGAGTAATGACTTAGAATAAAAAGTGAACCTCTTTTAACTTCCAAGGTTTCTCTTCTAACTAAGCAAATGCATTTATTTCTTGTAGACATGTGGGAAGATAAGAAACTTCACATTATTTCAAAGTTGACAGGAGATGCATAGCCTCTGTTCTGCACGTAGCAAAATAAATTTTAGTTTCGTAAGAGCTCCAAAACGCTGTTCTGCTGATCTAGGGTTTGCTCTCACCATTGCATCACCAGTGGAACAGATCTGCACACGAGGCATGATTTACAGAGAAGGGAGAGTGATGTGAGGAGACTTCCTTTCCTTCCTCCTCCCTAGTTTTAAATGGGCAAAAACATACGGGAAAAATTACTTACGTTCAAATCTCTAAAGTATTCATTGTAATCTAGGGCGTATCCCACAACAAATTTGTCTGGCACTTCAAATCCAACAACTGAAAAAGACCGTAAGTCAACAGTATGTTAGAAAAGAACTTCCTAGAGTTCACTAGACCTTTTTACAGAGGCAATCTGGAATATTATAGATATGTATGCATCCCAACTCACTTTATTTCTTCCCTCAGATTAATATTTGAGCTATTTTAAAATTTTAACTTACTTTGTTGATTTATTTCATCAACTAAAGCAAAATAGATGTATTTACGGTTCCCAAGCAGCAGCATGGTGCTAGCATGCAGTCTGCAAGAAATGAATGGAAACACTTAAATCTACAGAGATAGTATTATTATCAGAATGTGTAACTCCTTGAAAATTTCCGGCAACTGTGCAAATACATACAAAAAGAGTCATTACTTCCCAGCACTTCCTAGATGCTTGATGTGCCAGTGCAGAAGCAGGGGAACTGGTGAGCACAGTGCAAGTCACCTCCACAGTATCATTCCAGAGGCAGCACCTCTGGAAGCAGGACCTGCGCCTCGAGTAGGGCTGCAGGAAGGGTACCCAAAAGGCCTAACAAGTAGGCAGGTTCAGTTGTCAGCTCCTTCAAAACTATGGGTGTGCAAGTCCCATAGGACTTTCTGCAAAGGACTGGGAGAGTGAGCACAATGTGAATATCAGAACCACGGTTATTGCAGGGAAACCAATCCTTTGCCCTTGAGTAACTGCCTAGGTGGACACTGTTCTTGCGACTTGCAGGTGATGACCTGATATGTAGGAATATAATATGACTGCTAAAGCATGTCTTAGATGCTGATTCTGTGGTACAGAGAAGAGCAAAGAGCACTCTGTTCTTTATGGAGTCACCTGCAGGTTCCAGAAACAGGTGGTTTGGGTGTGGTGTTTTTTTTTTGTGTGTGTGTGTTTGGTCATGGTTTTTTCCTCCCAGAGAAGCTGCCTAGAAAGAGACATCAGCTATTCCACAGATTGTCTACACCGCTCCAGCAGGACAGTTCATGGGTGGTCAGGCAGTATCAGTCCAACCTGTCCGCATACACTATAAAATGACCGAAAAATACTGAATTACATTAAAATGTAAAATTTCCAAATGGCTTTCTCCCCTCATGCTAAATTGAAAGACTCCTGAGCACAAGAAAGCTGCACGGTTTTTCTCTCCCTGGCTATGAGGGTCTGTAAGGAAAATAGGGAGATAAATTGTAGAACATAAAAAAAAGGCTGTGTGCACTTTTGGAAAAATTAAGGCGAAGTTTAGCATCTACTTGGCCTCACAAGACAGGGATAAAACAGAGGCCCAGCCATTACTGCCTTGCTGTCTCTTCTTTCAGAGCTCACACATCCTGCACTGAACAGGTTGTCCCTGTGGACAGATGGCAAAACAAGTCATCTGCTGCAAGATGCTCAAAATGCAGACCATTAACCCAGCTAAGCCTATAATAAGATCTCAGGAATGAGGGGCATCCTTGACTGAGGCAAACACCTCAATTAAGCTTTAAGGCATTGAAAAACTTCAGTTCCAGAATATCGTACAACCTTGGAAAGGAGGAGGAAGAGGATTCTGCTGCTAAATTCACTCCACTTCCATAGTGAAAGCGCATCATCCAGAAAAACAGGAATTTAGCCTCTGGAACAGGGTTAAAACACACAGCCCTTCCCAAGGCAGGAGGAGCTGTCACTCTGGTACCACTGTCTGCTCTGGATGCTATTCCTTTCTTCATGGTCTTGGGACAGACGGGAGAAGACAAAAAGGGTGTAATTCAGATGCCTAGACATAACTGGTTTTGTGCCAATTTAGGCATCTTATCGCTGTAAACTTTTATCAGACCTGCTACCCTGTGTGGTCCTTCTACATTCCTGGGGACATCCAAATGGCATAAGGTGGCTAGGTTTAGACACCCGAATCACTCCCAAAAGTGTCAAAGGGGAATCCAGCAGATTCTGTTGACCAGGGCATCTGTCTACATGCAAGCTGGGATGTAGCTTGTACGTGAAAAGGGTGTAACCTGGACCAAAATATCAAAGGCTGCTTTTCATGTAGTTGTTACAAAAAGTTAAGAAAAAAAAAAAAGGATCAGACCCAATCCAGATTAACTCCGTCAAAATACATTAAAAATATTTAAATGCCCTACATAAGAGCAAATTCTATCAACAATCATTAGTGAAAATTTCTTTGGAACATCCTTGGACTTTGATCAAAGGGTACACAATACACTGACATGCTTTTAAAAATTAGTAACAGTTGTCAAAAAGTCACTTACAGTCTGGCCGATATCCCACACTTCGAGGAGTTCTTTTTACCAACAAACTGTCAAATAAAACCAATGTAAAACTGAAACATGGAAAAGGACCATGGACAAATATGAGACTGTTTTGATGAAAGACAAGCTGAATTTGGCCTGAATGTGCATAACTGAAAGTATAACTACACATATTTTAAACTATTATTTTATTTGCAGGTGCAGCTGATCATAATGACAAAATTAAATCTTCCTAGAATCATGAATAGTTCACAGCCTAAAGGATAATGAACAGGTCTCCAAGAAAGAGGCTAGGAGACCCTGATCTGGATGGATTTTCATTGTGAAAAGTGACTTAATGGGGCTTCATGTGTGTTAGGAACTGCAGGTGCAATTTAGCTTACAGGTAAAAAGGCGACAACTTGGGATCTGGCCAGATCAGCTGTGCTTTTTTCAAAAGCATTAGTATTACGAAGCAAAAGTTCAGCTGGTTAAATGCAACCTCAATTGCACTTGCGCAACATGCCCTCAACTGTTTTTCACCGGCAGTACTAATGACCCCATAAAGCAAATGTAATTGGTTCTGATGATCAAGTGATACAAACCAGCTCCACTTTTCCAGAATTATTAGTCAGAGGTGTAAAAGGCAAGGAGATACAGAGTTGGAGGCATTGTAGTAGAGAGAAATGCCTTGATAGTTTGATTCGCTAATTATTCAGTTAAGTACTTCTAACTCTTGGAAGACAACCCCACAGGCCTGATATTTGTCTGTCTGAGATACAGAAACTGGGAGGAAAAGTAAAGGTGGTCGATGGCTGAATGTAAAGACAGAGGTCAGCATAACTCTATGCATTAAGCACAGACCTCCTTCCCTCCTGGATCACCTCTGAAGGTGGGGCTTCGTCAGAGTCACTATTTCAATTTTTGACCAAAATTTCCACTTGTGAGACTTAATTTTTGAGAATTGGTGTAGGATTTGATCAAAGAAACCCCAGAATCATATTAGCATTAATTAACATCTCCCTGCTACAACTGCTTAATTGTCAGAGAGAAAGAAAATTTAAAAAAAAAAAAAAAAAGACAGCGAGAAGAAAGAGAAGAGAGGCAAGTGAAGTAACTAAGAACATTACACTTAAGACTATCTAGAATGATCATGTTTACCTGCTCAGGTCTTTGGTAGCTCCGAATTACTGCAACAGGTTTAAACAATAGGAAACTCGACTTTGCTCATACTATATGATATTCGTGATGTACACTGCAGTGTTAGGGCACTATTCACTGACAAATATTTAAAATTTGGCACCCTTAATGAGGCCAGGGAGAAATCGTCAACAACCTCACCTTCAGCAGGTCACCTCCCGATTATTAGCAAGAAGAGCTGTTTTCGCACGTCTAACAACTGCTTTGACATTGTTATGGCAACACAACTGATTAGATATTACACACAGCTCTGCTTTATCTTTAATCCCCAGCAATCATTATGCTTTTATTGTAAAATACACAAGCACAGCATAGCAGCGCAAAAGATGCAATTTAAAAAGAAGTAGGAAGAATGTCAATATTGGTTAATAATATCATATTATCCTCAACATTTCTTGTTAGTTATAAGTTATTTAATTATACAATGTTTTGAAAGTAATTGATTAAAGATGTAACTAAGTAGAAAAGCCTGGAAGAGCATATGGCTGGGTGACTCTCACAGCATGACCTCTAAAGCTCAGCTGCACTATGCACACTATACAAACAATAATGTTAGTGTGCAAACTAATTTAATTCTACATTTAAAGAAGGCAAACTAAAAAACAGTCTCCATTGCACAGGTACACCACTGCAGTATACTGTAATTGCAGATAGCTCAAGCAGAAACAAACATGTTTGGATAGATGCTACATACAAGTGACACTCACTGATTTTTTCTTACCCTCTTCTCTATTAAAAGTCTATATTTATGAACTAAATTTGTGCTGAAAATACCTCTACCAACTCGACAGGGTATTTTTTTAAGCCCAAAAGATTTAAATTCTTCCATATACTTCTAAACTTAACTTGGACTTCAGTGGTAAAACCCCACAAATCTTCCCATGATAGATAAGGTAAGACATGTACCAGGCATGCACAAGCTATCCCCTTCCGAAGCAATGAAATTCTTCCAGCAGTAGGGTTGGAAAGACCAGTGTTTCTGCCAGCCTTAAGGAACGTATGTTCTTATAACAAGTAAAAATGCTTTTGGAGTTTAAACAAATACTAAACTCCAACAGATTGCATCATATATGACTCCTATGACTCCTGCAGAAATGTTCCCTCCTGTTTCTCTTCCATGGAAATGTATCCTACACTTTTTTTTTTTTTT
>VYXH01010588.1:267195-280250 GCA_013397275.1 Burhinus bistriatus
TTTTCTCTTCCATGTAAATATATTCTTCCCTTTTTTTTTTTTTTTTTTAAACACTGTGTGTCATTCTTGAGGGGAAATACAGCACAAATAATCAGCATTAAAAATTTACCTGGCTACTTTCACCATCTTTGGATTGTATTGCTTAAGTAGAGACAGCAACGTTTTCATTGTTTTACCAGTATCGATTATATCCTGAAAATAAAAAAAAACTCATGTAAGAATATTAATCACGTCAGAATGGCATTTTCAAGTTTCTACTACAGAAACTGCTTATCTGCAATAGCAGGAAAATATGCCAAAATACTGTTCGTAATCAAATATAGGTGGCGTAACACCATGTTGTGCTTATGCAACTATGCTCAGTAAAGTGATCATGCACATTAACAATAGTTCTTAATTGTTGTGGATACTTATGACTTTGAAAGCAGTTACTGAACTATGACCTTCTTGGCTCCTTTTGGAGATATTATGGCTTGTCCTCCTTGCAGCTATTAGACAAACAACGTTTAATTTGAATATGATGAGTAACATTAGTCTTGCCCATTGAACTCAGTTACAGAGACAGATGTATACAACAGAAAGAAAAGTAAGAAGGGAAAATAGGGAGAACAACCCGTTATTGCAATTAAAGAAAAAGGAGTGTAATTTACATTACAGATCCAAGAAACAGCTGAAGAAGTTGCACTGGGAGTATCTGGGTGCAGTTCTAAAGTCTACACTCAAACAGACTAAAATGAATTTTGACACACCATTTTAATCCCATCCACTGCACACATAGGCAGAAAAAAAGAATATTATGGCTTACAACTGAAGCACCAGAAATGGACTCCTCATTCGGACTGAAATAATCACGTGATCTTTAGAGGGACAGCCTTTACCCTGGCCTGAAATCAAGTCTATTTGAAGTGAAGGAGGTAGATAACACAGAAGCAGCAGTGTTCTGGTTTCAGCTTATTTTCCCATGACTCCCAATTAAAATAAAAATCAAACAAAAAACTCAACAGAGCACCCGTCAGCAATACCATCTTTAACACTTCATGCTTTTAATCGTGGCTGTAAACTCAAGAAAAGTTACAGACATACAGATATATAGAGAAAAATAAAAGTTGGTGAATAAACATAAGTAGCTACTTCCATACTCCAAAATAAAAATAGAACCTATTACTGATTTTTGTATTGTGTGATCATCTGTTTATTGGAGGTGAATCTCCATTTTGTTCAGATTTTTTTGCACATTAAAGGGATGCTGTATAGAAAAGTCTAGTGATATTAAACCTACAATAAATGTGCATTTTTATTGTTTGACAGTTAAAACGGTGATTGGTAAAAGGGTTCATATTTGACAGTGTATAAGACAAGTCACTGAATAGATGATTCACTGAATAAATGAGAAACTAACCTAGTTAGCTGTCTGGGACTTTAAAGACATACATTCATCTGAAATGGAGCAGACACATAATTAAACACATCTGCCTATCTGAAGCAAAACATACTTCAAAGGACACCACTGGTCACACAGATGACTGCTGTATACATACTATTTTGGTAAGAGTTTTGGAACTGAATGTGCTTCCTGTGGAATAATATAACCTTCTCAAATTAAAAAAAAAAAAAAACAACAACCATACATAAAACCCACATTTTATGAGAGAAAACATCCTTCCGTTTGGCTGCTGAATCAGTTGGCATAGCTATTTCTTTGGTTACAAACAAGCCATTTCCATTATTTGGAGCCTTAAGACATTATTAGATTGCACATCCATTTTTCCTGTCTACTGCTGCTGCTTCCCTGTCCTGAAATTAGCAATCTTACTCAAGAACATCCTTTGCCAAAGCAATACTTACTGGACATAAGCAACACTGTCCATCAAGAAAGAGGTATGAAAGCAAGAATTAAGCAACAGTACCCACCAGGAAATCAAACTGAGGTGTATCGAGCCTGGTATCCAAAGAACCATGACAAGACACAGGAATGAGAATTTAGCAACCGCAAAATGCTAATTAGGAATTAGCATTCTCTATGTCACTAGTCTCTAAACAAATTATACACAGGGACATTGGGCTTAGATCTGTTTTTCACATATTTTAGGATATTCCTACCAGGAACCTCTTTCTACTCCTGCAGTTTAATTTCCTAGCTTGCTGTTATAAATCCAGAACAATAACATGCTTAATATCACTTTGTTCAGGCTACTTTTTAAAATCAAAGAAAAAAAAAATATTTAGAATTGACAGAATCCCAGAAAAACTGAAAGCAAATGCAAACCATCTTACATGGATATTTTCCTTGTTAAATTTGGCAGTTGAATGCAATTTGAGAATTCAAAACACAGATCATTTCAAATTCAGAGCCCACTTGCAAAATTCAGGCCTGGAATCAGAAGCTGGAAGCCTTGAAACCAGAAACTGTAGGCTTTCTGGCTTAAGAACAGCTTCTATTAGAACTCTTTCAACAGTCACACATTAGAACTTCAGTGAAACATAATACTTACTTCTACGATCAAAACATTCTAGTGGGAAGAAAAAAGAAAAAAAAGAAAAATCCATTAATATCTAGAGAATATGCCATTTCTTATATATATTAATCTCTGTAACTTATTAATTTTCATTGCAGTTAAATATTTTTACCACCATTTACATATGTTGACACATGTATCAGTGAATTCTATGTAGTTAACATTTCTGATGCTCCAATAACAACCACCTCGCAATGAGATTCTCCTCGATGTCTCATGCCGAGTACAAAGTGGTCTTTAAATTACTTAGACTTTGAGAATTCTAGATAAATGCAAAAGAGATCAAAACAGAGTCTACACAATTCATATTCTTCTAAAGCGAAGAGTGTCATACGATAGACACACATACAATCTGTCGCACCTATGTCCTTTATATTGAGCTGTGACATACATGCCTTAAAGATCACACACGTGTAAGGAGAAGGGGAAACCAACGTGTTCTGACAGAGCAGGAGGCACTGCTGCTTCAACCCCAGACATCTGGCTCAGTGATCTCCACAGAGTCACTAGAGAAAAGCAGATTCCCAATTTACATTCTCTCATTTCCTTCTCCTGTCACTGCCTGTAACAGGAACCTCCGTTCCTAACCTGGGCTGCACGTTACACGTCTCGACAGTATGAATTCCCAGCACTACTTCAGTGAAACACCAACACATTGAGTAAATAATGCCGCTGTCTTTTAAAGGTAGTTTGTAGATGACAACCCACACAAGATTCTTCTTCTCAGGCACTGCAGAAAACCAAATCTCCTAAAACTTTGCTGATACTGAAGATGGTGAATAGGGTTTTTTTTTGTTAAGTTCAGACTAAACTGACGGCTTTCATACAGGTTATCTGCTCTCCTAGTATACAATGGTGCATATTTAAATGAAAGTCTTCAGTTTTCATTTTTTTAGACTCTATAATCTTCACACACTAAAAGAGCAGCCTTAAAACCATGCAGGTGTGTGGGTTCTTTGGTGGTTTTGTTTGTCTGTTTTTAAACATACAAAAAGCCATACCTTTCCGGTCAAGGTTGAGAGGTCATCCCCACCAATGACTTTTATATCTCCAGTTGACTGATCATTCTAAGAAAAAGGAGGATGAGCATTAGCATTACCAGAATTAAAATAATTTTTTTATTTTGGTAAATATCAAAACTGCAAAATACATAACCAGTGGATGTTAATGCTTTCAGAAACACAGTACCAACAGCATCGCTCTATGAAGTAAGAAATTAAAAGTGATCAAATTAAAAGATGGTATTTCGGGTTAAAGATTGTTCGACAGGAGATCTGCATAAATGCAGGCACCATTATGTATGTGTCATGCATGTGACCATTGTATATACATACATATCTAAAAAGACATGATTTGCTATGCATTCCCTACAGATATGGAAATAAAACAAAAAGCACTTGAGTTTCCAAGCTGCATGCTGCTACATAGCTGGCAATTTATGTTTTAAACTTTAATGTTTTAGAAAGCCTTACTCTTCGAATAAGAATAAGCAATCACAACAACAATAAGAATAGCCAGTGAACAAGGCACAGATTAATATTTAGAAATACAAGCTACAAAAATAGCCAGAAAAGCTTATGTTTGCCTAGTTTACAACAAATATTAGTAAACTCAAATTACTTCTTATAGTAATTGAACAGCAACATAAGTACACCACCACTACAACACAGCATCTTACTTCAGTAAAACTAAACTTAGATACAAGTATAAATGAACTGTTATGCAAGAAAGTTAAGAACAGCTGCTAGGAGCACTTCACAGATCTTTGCAGTCATTCAATTGACTTTAAACCGCGACAGTCTCTCACAATTCATATTAGATGTGATCTGCTTATTATTGTAGTACTTACAGATGAAGACATTGTTCTACAATTTAATCGTTTCAGTCATCAAACTTTATTCTCGTAACTCCTTACCGTGTTTTCTTCCTTTTAGAAAACTGGTGTTATTCTGCTGCACCGTGAAGCCCAAGCGTACCGCACAACTACGCAGACACGCAGCAGAACAGCAGTTCCTTCCCAAAACCCAGAAATGACAGATGCAACAGAGAGGGGACCACAAGGGAAAAGAGACACAGCCATGTACAGCTTCCTGTTTTTAGAGCCACATGAAGACGGATATTCATGCTATATGAATTGTAGGCAAAAACTAAAAACATTATCGCAAAAAAGGGGCAGTAAACTATTTAGAGAGGCATACACCAACTATACAGTAACACCAGGATGACAGCAAAGAGAAATTAAATCCCTTTCGACAGTGGCGTCAATGGTCTAGCTCGAGGCATGTAAAAGCAGATGATAAGACTAACAGATACTTTCCTTTTAAGATTCTTATGACACGACATAAAAAAAACCCCAAATAAATTATTAGAAAAAGTACCTTTTCAGTTTTGCTCCACGTGTTTTAAAGAAAACTTTAGTTTGATTTATACCCCTCTGAAATTACACTGAAGTCCCATGTTTCATTACTATAAGGAACATTCATTTTTGATAAATAGTCAACTGTTTCAGTGCTTCCGTAACAGTGCAAACAATAACTAAAGCCAACAGCATCAATGTCACTGTGTTGAAAAAGTCCAAAACCGAAGATGTGCAAAACGATTGCTGCTTGACCCAGTAGATATACACACTGCTACTGAATGCCTGAGATACTGGCTAGATCAACCACAAAAAAGTGATCCAGTTAAGCACTGTATTCATAAAGCTAAAGGACATTTCCTGTGTTCACCCTATCTTAAAATTATCTTAAATGACAGCTTCTTTAAGCTTTTCCTTGTTTATGTTACAGGATTCTCTCTTAATCTATTCCTACACTAATAGGGATTTCATCCTCCTTCCACGGAAGGATGTAAAAAACATAATTCCTTACAAAACAATGATGGAAAAAGATGTTACAGGTATTTGTTCCATTAAAATTACATGCACAGATGACAGACTGGTACTCCTTGCTATACGCGTAAGATCATGTTCTTGATGATCTGTTTGGCTACAAAGCAACACACTATACTCAAACAAGAACACCACAAAACTGTAGCAGGTTACTGTAAACCTTTGGATTATGCATATTAAAGTATGATGATCAGCAGAGAAAAAACAATCTAACCTAACAGAAGCTCTTCTGCTCCTTCCCACCAAAACCCATAGAAATTGCCACACTGTTTAACGCAAAACATCAATCTTCACTGGCATATAAACCTGCATTCCAATGCAGGTATTGAGTTCCTGAGCAATTAAAGGATAAAAAACAGTTAAAGAATTTCCATCACTGGTTGTAACCAGATTTCCATTGGAAAGAACTTTGTTTAATAATTAAGCAATGTTTTAATTATCTTCAGGAGCATTATTTGTGATTTCAGTACTGGTAAGACTTTAATGCCTTGTGGTTTAACACATAAGAGTTTTACTGTTTAGATCTGTTTTCACTGCCTCCCCGTTGTCACTGCTGGAAAACAATAATGCTTTACAACATCGTAAGTCCTGACCCAAGTGACTCCAAGATCACCTTTTAAAAAGGCACTTTAAGTTCCTTACAGTATTTGCCATGAGGCTTGGTTAACAGAAATCTTTCAGAATACCGCCGTGACCAGCCTAACCAGAGTTTACCATGTACTCCACTGAAAATCCCGGTCTTCCTAAGTGACAGTGCAACACATTCATTGTCTTTTGGCTGCCCTTCATGACTACATAAGGAACGTTTGCTCATTTCCAAGTTTAAATGCAGAAAACTGCTGAAAAGCCATTCTTCTTGTAGCACAAACAAAATAAACTGTTTGTCAAGAATACTGAGATCTGGGTCCGTTCACGAACACTATCTTTGCATTTCTTAACAGCTTGCCAGATCATTAAAATTCATCTGTAAGGACTCGGAAAGCTGGAGTTACGAGCAAAGTTTAATCACAGCTTGATCATGTCAGTATTCTTAGAGAATTATTTTTGGGTGCAGAACAGTATGAGCTTTGCACTGCCATACAAAAAAAACCCCATATGCTTGCAAATATTAAATGATCGGTTTGAAACAAGAATAGAACCTCAATTACATCAATTTCAGAACCATTACACAAGTTCAGCTGCTTTGTTTATGTGAGCAGGGTATTTTTAACATCATTTATCCAGTCTGTAAAGGCAGGCTGCATGATCTAGTAATTGCATCCAAAGACACTGACAAGAGAGCTAGCTCCACTTTCAACTGTCCATTACCGTTTGTGATGGTTTTCACATCACTAACAACGCAGATCCCCACATCCAGAAAAGCACAGATAAAAACTACACAGCAGATTTAGCATTCTGACACTATTAACAACGGAAGACCTAGTCAATCTGTTACACACATGTCCATGTTAGGACAACCTTATCCAGCCTATCAAGTCAGGCAATCTAAAGGATGTAAGTCTGGATATTAATAACCACCTAAGAGAGTCCACAGAAACAAAATGCTCATAAATACTGTAGTGAAGGCATCAGGTAACAGGAGCTCCTCACTCATCTAGAACAAGAAAACATTCTTTTATAGACTTGGCTGACAAAACCAAAAACCCTGAAGCCAACACCTCAAGGAAAACATTCTGCTTAGACAGCTTTCTGTCTAAATTTCTCTGCTTTTCTCTTCATCTACTTGTTTTTACTACAAAACTAGGCTTTTAATTTCCATAAAACTTGTTTTGCTGCTCACTCCCCTATTAATATCAAGACACTGTAGTTCTGGGGAGTAAACAACAAAAGCAGCTGTAGTAAAGAAATGAACCAAAGTATGCCTAACACACCAGCATGAGCAAAGAAAACATGCGTATAATAAGGCAGCCTTGCTTTTTAACAGAAGGTTTTTTTCAGGTGTTTCAAACCATTTCTCCAATAGTTTTTTCCAAGTTAGTCATAAAGTGGAGAGACTGAAAGGGTGTAGTCTTTATATTGTTTTTTAAACAAGCCAAGTAAGTTATTGGAAGCGTTCCTTGAAGAAAGCAGAAGATACACAATTTCCTCAGAAAAAAAAAAAGGTGGGAGTCATCATTTCCTATTTTTTAACATATTATCCTGCAATAGAGACATTCAGCTTTCCGTTGTGGCTTTTATAGGCAAAATATATGGGCATGTGGTGGTGTAGTGGTTAAGTGGACCAGCAGCAGGAGCCTGAATCTTTGGGGAGGGGTGGGGGGAGCAGAAGGAAAGTGTGTCAAGCAGATTTCGCCCGCTGATTTAAATGTGGTGCACAAGCACAGAGAATGCCTTGTGAGATACAACCAAAGGCTGGCACAAACTTTTTCTGCCCAGTCTTGCCTTCTCGTTAAAGAGCATAGCTAAATTACTGCCTCGCATTCAGCAAACATGAACGTGGTTTCCAGGTAACCCCTGGACAGCCAGCCGTGTGTATGCCTCGGGCAGCCAGGGCTGCTCGTCCTGCAAAGGGACTTGACCAAACCCCCACGCAGTTCTGGGCTCTGCCGTGAAATGTTAACAGATCACTCAACAGCAACCATGAATCTATGAAGTTCTCTGACAGTCCAAACTAAGTCTGCAAATACCTCTATCTCTGGTTTCACAGTTTAATGAAATGAAGGATGAGGTTGAGCTTCCAATTTAGTAATTTCTATTTTTTTCTACTGGAATAGGCACTCATCTACAACTCCGACATGTAGCTTATACTGCTGACTTGAATGCAAAGTTACTGAGACAGAACCAACAGCATAACCTTACAAAACAATTTATTTCAACATCCTAAACTGAAACAAAAAATGTAATTATTTCCATGCTACAGACAGTCTTACGGAACAAATCATAAATACCATTCTGAAAATATGAGACTAGGCTGTCGGTAAGTCAGGAAGCGTACAGTACTAACATACATCTGCCTCTTCCTTTGACCCACACAACGTAACCTCATGCTTCCTTCTATAAAACATACACGTTACGTCATGTTACAGAATGTCCAATTTCCCTACAAAGTTAAATCCTTGTGTTCAGAAAGAAAATAATTTACTTTCCAAAAATGTAAACCCAAGGTAACCTATGCCTAGTCTTGAAAAGGTAGCGCCCTATTCAGTGGCCACTGATCATAAATCTAGTTTTAAGAATCTAGTATTTCCTCAAGGCCAAATACAACCCATTTTGTTCAATATTTGGTTGAGCCAAACAAAAGATGAGCTCGGGAACTCGGGTATGACCATTTTTGCAGCTTTCAAGTCTTCCTGTCCAATGAACAATGTCTAAGCCACATAAAAATTCCCAGAATTAAATTTTTGTAACCATAGTTGCAGGAGAATCCTCTGTATTATTCCAGAGCCACAGCTTTAGAGATGGGGTAGGGGGCAAAGAGGAAATTGTTTAACAAGTAAAGGACACAGAAAGGGTCTCTGCTCTGCATAAGGATTTTACTGGGCTGTGAAGATATCAAAGTCTACAAGAAAACATATGATATAATAAGGCAGAGAAAGAGGAAATTAGCTTCTGACTCTTAATTCCCTTAATTATCTGTTTAATATTAGCACATTCTGGCAGTAACAATATTAAACCACCTCTGTTAATAATTTGAAGTTAGTCAAATTTATATAAAAATTGCACAGTATTGCAGAGATACTTACACAATAACTCTTCAACCTAATGAAGTCAACAGTCATAGGGATTGATTTGTCACTGTTCCTGTTCAGTGCTTTGATGTAGTCTAATAAATCAGCAAAAAATTTATAGCCACCCTTGAGTACACAGAGTGCTACAATGTGGTGTCCTCCCATGCCCTTCATAATTTCTCGTGCCAGTCTCTCCGTCCTATACAAAACCAAGAAAGAGATAGCTGTCATAACACATTTCATTTGCTTACTATAGCAGCAGCCTTTTGTATCGCTAACAACAGTAGCAAACACATGCATCAAACTTGGAAACACATTTTGCTCAGAAATATTCACCTACCACTTCAGTCACTTTTACACCTTATTGGTCAACAAAGTTTTGCTTTTCAAGGTTAATCTAACAGTAGCACTGCCAAACGACTTTGTTTTCATACGTCACACACAGCCAAAGCAAATCTTTACACCCTGAAGCTGTTTCACAGCCAGATACACGACACGAAGGTGTGTTTTCTCCTTCCAGAGACAGCTTCAGCTTCTGTGCAAAGAGCAACGTAAGCTAACACAACCAAAAAGGCAGTAGCCCTCGCTAACTGAGGAGCAAGAAGATTCCCAAATTGTAAACTAAAGAGCTTATGTTGATTTGCCAAGCTAGAATGCCAGAAATTTGTCCTAACTGCAAAACACAATACCAATGAAGCAGAGCATGAGAACACTGCACCATTTTTCTGCAATCATTGTTTCTAAATTTGTCTTGTAATTTATTTTAGAAAGCATGGTATGTATTTACTGTGTGCCAGCTGATAGCAGGTTTCCCAGAGAAAGCCTACCATTATAAACTTTACGTCAATTACTTAATGACATGTACTTTGTCCAATTTTTTTCCTCTATATGGACTTCCAGTGCAAAGTTTTTACAGTATTTTAAAAAACATTTTACAGGAATGTTTACTATATCTTATCAAACAGCACCACGCAAAATCTAGATGCATTCTTATGTACAAGATCTCCAGAAAGATCCACCCAGCACCACTCTTAAATGGTTGTATGTCTCCAACAACGCCTTCACTGAATTTGTTGTTCATTCTCTTAAAGGGAATTAGCACCTATCAAACCCAAAGTAACAGGAGAATGCCTTGTAGGCTTATGCACCCATTTCTCATCACACAAGACAAAACTGCCACAGCACATCACAGATTTCAAAAACCACAGAAGTGACAGATTAATATTTACAGAGGCTAATGTCTTTCCCAGAAGGTAGGATTAAGTTAGATATTACTTATCTACCGTATGAACATGAGAAATGTGACGATGTGATTAATATTTTTTATTAATATCCTAAGGAAATTCAAGAGACTAAAATTGTTTTCAGACTGAACTGGCACAAGAAATAATGTCTTCTAATTAAGCTTTAAGAAGGTAAAACACCAAAGAAACACTGGAAAGAAAGTTGTAGATTGCTACGTGCCACAAAATTTCGCCTGAGAATTACGACAAATTTCCAAACAATAGCGTAACAGCAAATGTACAAACTCTTAGAAGCCAAACAAGAAAGAGTTAATTAGCACTTGTACTTCTTAGTCTCTAATGAAATGTAATCTATTTAGACAGTCACCAGGCAGCAAAACTATGACTGGAAGATTGTTTATTCCAGCATCATGGAATCAGCTGGAGCAGTGTACTGTCTGAAGTCAAACAAACCTGTCCATGATGAGCCCATGAGGAATATAGACTTTTTCCAAATCATCTGCATAATGTTTAGGTATGCAGAACAAGTCCAGGTCGTAACCTTGTTCATCATCGCCAATCTGAAAAGGAAATAAGGTGAGATTTCTACAAAGCCTTATAGAAAGTCTGTAGTGAGAAACTGCAAATCCTTTGCTTTATTCAGTAAACTATCAAACCCATCACACTCATCGGGATCACCCTACTTTCCCTCTCTGTAAAAACATCAGTCACAGTGAACACAGCATAATCTAACAAAACCTACAGTTCACAAGAGTTGCTTGTAATACCACATGAGCTGTTGTGCGCTATGATGTGGGGAAGAAATTAAGTCCTAACAACATTGTCCTACATTGGAGAGCGCAAAAATGAAACTACTACACCTCGATTAATCTCTTTATTCCATTAAAAAAATAATCAAGGAGCTTTTTAACACCTTTGATTTTCCTAGTGTAATGCAAAACCTGCATTTGCAATTAAGCAAGCACAGGTTTTGACATGGACACCTTCCAAATCTCCACAACACCAAATCACAACAAAACACAGGAGCCAGTTTTCAGGACAAGGCAAGAGAGCTAGATGAGCATGACAAGTTACACTGCTGCTAAGCAAGCCTTCTCAGACCACCATCTGCAAACCAGGGGGTTTCAAGATCTTTCAGAATTTGAAAGGAAAGCCCTACTTCAGCAACCTGTTCTGCACTGGCAAATTCCCTGTATAAAACAGTCTGCAATACTAGCAAGTGTGTATTAACTAGGACAAGGGATTAGCATATGTATATAATTATACCAAACACTGCTGAGGTTCAGGGCATATCGTCGCAACAGCATCAAGAATAGCGTTCCCTGAACCTTAACCCTCCTGCAACTTGAAAATGACGTGTTTTTTTTAATTACTTCACTCTCTTGGTTATGCAGCTGAACGTTATTGTGTGTAAAATTAAGTCAAGAATTTCAGAGGGAAAACCAAAGCTTATTACTGACAGTTCACCAGGGCAGGCATTTTAAGGATCCATTTTGGCTACTGCCGCCCTTGCAGGACACAATCTTATTTCAGAGCCTGAGGAAGCACTAACCTGGCCTGTGATCAGCCAACTGTTTACACGGTTTTTTGTTGTGTAACCCCCTAATGAGCATTTCACATGGGCAATTTCATGAGTATTTCACCCTCCCATCCAAATCAGACCCTGTACGAGCTACCTACGCACCCGGCTCAGGCACCCAGTCCCTGACCAGGGTCCCTGCAAGCCAGAGTGGGCTGTTATTTTAAGTAATAAGACATGTCCCTCCCAAAACACATGGTATTTTCCTGTGGTTCAACCCAACATTATATGTAGCATGCCTACTAAACCTTCCTTTCTGCATTCGGTAGGGAATGGGCCCTTCCTAGAGATTTTATCAGGTTTTTTTATTGACTGCAGGGATTTACAGTCGCAACCTTGCAGCCGCCACAGCTCTCAGCCCTAAGACACCACATGTACTTCCTAAGCACCCAGCGCTGGCTTTAAAAAAAAAAAAAAGTAATAAAAATGAATATGTAAGAGCCTCAGCAGACACGGCGATGGTGAAAAAAAAAACACCAAACCAAACAAACAAAACCAAACCATCCCCAGAATGCTCTTCCTCCAAAAACACACCCTAACTCGAACATTTAAGCGACTTAGACCACGCTCCCGGCCCCCGCTGCCAAGCGGTGCCCCCCGGCAGCCTACCCAAAGCAAGGGGGATAGGAAGTTGTGCCGGCCGGGCTCCCGCCTGCTGGGAACTTCTTCCCCCTTCACTGCTGAGGCAGCAACTCCGGCTCTCCCCGCCGTCCTCCCGGCTCTAAATCCTCCCGAGAGGCCACCCATGACGGCCAATCCACCCCCCGGCGGGAAGAGGCCCGGCACCGCTCAGGGGAAGGGGAGGGAGCCCCGGGCCCGGCGCCGGGAGGCCGGGGCTCCCCTCAAGGTGACTCCGCGGGGCGGCGGCTGCCGCCACTAAGGAACAACCACTCCCCCCTTCCCCCGCCCCGTTCTCTCACATATCACCAGATCCTGGGGGGCAGGCGGGACCCCCCTCCCCTCAGCCGGCGGCGACAAGGCGGGAGATACCCCCCCCCTCAGGCGCCCGGCAGCCCCCGGCCCGGCGCGGCGGCGACGGCGGGCAGGCTCCCCCGCTGGGGGAGGCCGCGGCGGCGGCGCCCGGGGCCGCACTCACCACGATGCAGGGGCTGGGGGTCGCCATGGAGCGGGGCGGCCCGGCTGCGGGCGACCAGGAGGAGC
>VYXH01010588.1:289137-320564 GCA_013397275.1 Burhinus bistriatus
CCCCCCCCCCCCCCCCCCCCCCAGGATGGGAAGGGGGAGAACTCCTCTCAAAAGGACTGCCAGGCCCCATAGTGAGGGAGAAGGCAGGACCTCATCTGCACCCTCTCTCCAGACAGCTAGAAAGCTGAAGGTTTCAGAAAAAGAGATAAGCGTGATGCTTTTTGAACCTCTCTGGCTCCAGACACCAACCCTCTTTAGCAAACCGTATGTTCAGTTAATTGCAGAACAGAGCACCTGTACCTGTAATTGCAGAAATGTAAGATATCATAAAGTGCTCAACAGAGATGACAATAGGAGAATTTTGCTTCAAATAACTTTTTTTTTCTTCCCTCTTACTTTTATCTATTAACTGAAATCCACTCCTCAAATTGTAAATCGGTGGTATCTGATGGGCTAATACAAGTTTAACACAGAGTTTTTAAATTCACCAAGGCTTATCAAAGTCTCAGGTTGCTCGGTTTCCTCAGAGTCTGGAAAAGTTTTCCAAAACTCAGTTCCCTTCCGGTGTAAATGTTGTTCGGCGGCAGCAGCAGCAGCAGCAGCAAGGCTTTCCAAGGGGAAGTGAGACAGACTAGAGCTCCTGTCTCTCTGAACCCCCGCCAAGCGCATCTTAAATTACCATCTTACAAGCGAGCATGGTCTTGCTGTTGATGGGAGTTTAAAAAGAACGTTAAGTACAATGGCACTGATCTTCTGTTTAAATGCCGCACAAATCAGATAATTGGATACAGAGGATTCAAATAAAAGCTGGGTATTCGACAATAAAAAATGGGGAGGGAAAAAACAGCTATGCAAAATCACTGCGTTTTCAGTGATTCCTGTGAAATAGCTGAAAATGATCCAGAGGTTTAATTACTGTCCTGGAAAATATTCTTGCATGAGCAATCATGATAAAGGAGAATGTGAATCTTGTTATGTCTAAACAATGAACCACCACTGAAACAAAGAACAAGGAAGCTCGATACTTAAAATTGCCACATCAGTCTTCATAGTCAAAATGTACAGAAGAATGTGACGTGATTTATTTTAGGGCAAAATGCTGCCACTAATAAGTAGGTAAAAATCACTGGAAAATATGGCAAAACCAAGTAACTCCTGGGCTTCAAGGCCTGAATGAATCACTTCTGTCATTCAGTCCAGCTGCCCAGAGAGTCTTGTGTCTTGTGTTTATTCTTTTTAAACTAGTCTCATTTAAGGAACTGACTTTCCAATTTCATATCATCACATCAGGATTTAAAGATGTTTAGTTAACAGCAATTTGGAGAGTTTAAAAACCTTTTGCAGCCCAGCTACTGCCATTCTTACTCTGCAGGAAAGCCCTTTTTGGATGTGTCACCTGAGTATTTCAGTTTTAGATTAAAGGCCTCCTCCCTCCTTTGAACTTTGCAGACTTCAGGGATTGCCAGCGCCAGTCTTAACCATGCTTTAAGTAAAAAAATTAAATAAATAATTGAACTTAGATCCCAGTAAGCTACCTGCACTCTGGAAGCTAAAATTGATACAACACGGCGGGGACTAATAAGATGAAAAGCGTTGCTGACTCCGTTTAACTGCGTCGACTTTTTGTTTTGGAGAGGTATCTAGGCTTAAAACTATAAGGCAGCTGCATGGCTGCATGCCAGAGGGAAGTTCACAGCAAAGCTGTTTGCACAGCATCAGCCTATTTTTAGTATACGGTGAGGGAGTGAGTGTCTTCCTCCCCCTCCCCAAGGCTCTGTAAAGCCCTCCACTGGCAGGCAGGAGCTTGGTGGGAGTCCTTGCACAGCAATATGGCTTTTTTTTGTTTTTTGGCCAGCAGTGGGAAACAGGGTATTGCACGTGTGTCAAGCAATCTACACATCTATCCAGGGAATAAAACGCGGGGCAGAACCAGCCCTAGTTGCTCTCTTCTCAGCTGGAATGTTGTTTTGGGAAAAATAAAAGCCAAGAACTCGGTTTAAACAAAGTAAGAGACCACCTCTAGCAAAAATTCAGAGGTTTAAGATTCCCACCACAATAATTGGGTAAGAGATCAGTTGCTCCAAACTCTGTATCATCCCAGTGCACGTACGCACACGATTAAGAAGCATCAAGGAGCTGGGTGCTCTACTCCCACGCATACGTTCGTATGAAGTATTGCTGTCACTCCGCTTATTCTTACGCAATAGAAATGTACCTTCAAGGCATGGGACACATTCACTCAAAAAGTTGGGAGTGCTGAAGTACTCCCAAAGATGTGAAATGGAAGAGCGGAGAGTGCCTTACACTGGGTGGTGTCGGAAAGTTCGTACTAACTATGCAGACGTGGGCCACACCACAAGAGCATGCCACTCTCCCCACAGATGGTATTATTACCACAAGTGGTTTTTTAAAAGAAAGGATGAAAAAGGAAACACGTGGCTGTAAGCCTTGAGGTCAAACTCAGGAGCTCTGCCAGTGCAGCACCGTTTTGCTCCAGAACAGTTCTCCAACTCCCTCGCAGAAGGCCTTAGTGTGAAAACGTTAAGAGGGCAGTGTCAGAAATACAAGGTGGGAGGCACTTCAGTTAGCCTTATCCCCAGCACCTCCAACCCACATTTGCACCAGCCCCATAAGATGCCCACTAACTTTTCCTTTAAAATCTCAAATCCAAGATTCCACAACCTGCCCAGGAAAGGTATTCCAGAGCTTAACTCTTCCTGCTGTCAGGGCCAACTGCCCATTCTGATGTTCTTGCCCATGGCAGGGGGACTGGAACTAGATGATCTTTAGGGTCCCTTCCAACCTAAACCATTCTATGTCTAAGCTCAATGTCTCCTGCTGCAATGTAATCTATTTCTCATCCTACCTGCAGCAGCAGTGAGGGAAAGTGTTTACTTCTGCCTTCTTTGCAGCTACCTCTTACCGATTTGAAAACATGTCTCTCCTACCACCTTGAAACAAGCTCTGTCTTCCATCCTGTCATCCCTCTCATTGCTTTTCTCTGGTTATCTCCAGCTGTTCCACATTCTCCATGAAGCATGGTGCCTACAGCTGGATACCACGTTCCAAGTAAGGCTTTCTACTACCACACGAGGAAGAAGGACCACGTACGTATCTTACAGACTACATTCCTCATCATACCTTCCACAACAACATCTTTTTTTTTTTTTCAGGAACAGGATGCTTGTTGAATCATGTTCAGCTGGTGATGGGCTATAACCCCAAGAGAACTTCTCTGTACAACTGCTACCCTAGCAGCCTGTCCTGTCCCATCCTGTATTTGTTCAGCTGATCATTGCTTCTGCTGAATTGTACAAATACACATTTGTCAAATCCATTGCTGGATTTACTGATTCACATTCTAACCCTTTTCAAGTTCATTTTGAATTGTAATTGTCTTCTACTCACTCAGTAGCTCAAGTCTGGTGCTCCCTACAATTTAATCAGCATATGCCACCTAAATTGTTAATGAAGATACCAAATAACATCAGATCAGAGCAGAATTGTAGAGAATCCCACTCAATACACCCTTGCAGTCTGACTGTGAATGATTAATAATTACTCTGAGTGGGTTTTTCCAAACCAGCTTTCATAACCTCACTTCTACATTGGTGTCAGACCGCGTTCCCCTGCTTTCTTACAGAAAGTCGCTTAAAGATGTGCCCACTGCTTCTCCGCTGTTCAAGAAGCTTCTTACCTTGGTGTAGAAGGAGCAACATCAGTTTGACACAATTTGATCTTTCTTTCTTTTAGAAGTTCACCAATAGTTTCCCTTTTCCATTAATTTTCCAATTTAAACCATTGGCCCCGAGTTCTGAACAGACGGGTGGAAACAGAGAGACAAGCTGAGCCTTCAGTTTACAGCGTCCCCCTTCGCCTCTCACACTTGAAAGTAATTTACCATATGGGCTTATCTGATCTAGGCATGAGGGTAACTACGGTTGTTGTGCTTCTGCTGCAATCTCCTACATATGGCAGAATAAGTAGAGCTTGTCCACGTGAGGATACAAGAGCTCTTGAAGTATTCACTACTCTGCCCTAATGTCACACAACACAAGGACAACAAAAGTCTCTTGCTCCTGTGCCTATGGGTCCCTCCTCCATTGTTCCAAGATTTCAGTCACCAGCTATTCCAGTGAGAAGTCACATCCACGAAACAGAGAAGGTTCCGCAACAATATCTTCCTCTTCCTTCAAAGGTCCCAGCTGAATGAATTAAACACAAAAACACTCAGCAATTAAAGTAAACATGCATCTAGTAATTATTTCGATGGCATCAAAAGCCATGTAGTGAAACTACTCCCAACATCGATTTTGATAATAAAAGTCTTAAAATTAACCTCTCTAGGAAACCTTTGCAAAGATGGATGTAGAATCACAGCATCAATAATTACATTTCATCAACAAAACCTGATCATTTGGCAACTCCTATTTGAGGATGATGCATTTTTTCCTTCCACGTAAGTCTGTGCTGACTGGGGATATGATTTTTCTCAGGTCACAGTAAATACCTACTCTGCTTATTAAATCGACTTGTCGTTTAAGGTGATGACATCAGAGCATGTAGTTGTTTTTCGAAAATAAAATTTTCATCAATAGGCCAACAGCACCCTTCCTCCTACAGAGTTTTCCCATCACATTTCTTGATACTTTAAAAACACTGAAAGGTATTGCTGTCTCACTCTAGGCAGTTATGTATTTGGACAAATCCAGCATTTTCCAAGTGATCTTTTGTTTTGTTAATCTCTTATGCTACATTTATACAGTTCTAAAGTGCATTCTGGATGTAGCTGCTCTTCTGCAGCGTCACTATATTACACTCTGCATTCCCTTGGTATCTTAATCTAAATTAATTTGCTCTTGAAAAAAACCCAGCAGTTCTTGAAAGGTGAGAAAGGGACCTTTCAGTAACTCAGTCACTTAACATTATTAACTAGTGGTAAACGCAAAGCAGCATACCCATTGCACAAAGTTAAGAAGAATACACAAATATGCAGAGTTACCACTGAGAAAGTGGCATACTCTAAGTATGCATTCTCACTTCTCTCCTGGCAAAATTTTCATGGGCCTGTAACGTCAACAGGAAATACTGCATTTATGCATAAAATGACAGTTTTAAGTTATACTTTCAGAAAAAGGACAGATATGCAAATATGAAATTCATAACTCATTTATTGAATATATATATGCAAGGATACCAATAAAAAGAAACTAATACTGCAAACTACAACTTTGGAAGTAAAGCCAATATAACAGGAACAAAATATACATAACATCATAGATAGGAATGCATTTACCCTCTTTCATACATTCCTTGTCTTTACACCTAATGTAAATGTATGCTAGAGCAAAAGCTGCAAATGTTAGTCTAACCTGAGTGCTTTTTGACAAGCAACAGTTCTCCAGGATCCTTCAAGGGTTGAGATGTCACTGTTGACTAATGAATGTGCATACATATGCGTATCTAGAAAACGCTTCAACAAGTATATAAATCAAGAGCTGCGTCCTGTTTTTTAACCTCCATTGCTAATACAGTGGAATCTGTTTCTGGTGATATGGAAGAAGAGTTACTATTTGCTATAATGTACTTTCAGTTCTCTTAAGATTAATTTCATCTAATGAGGATTAATTTTCTTGTCAATCCGATTCAGCATTTTTGGAATGCACTGATTATCACCTGCCAGGTAAGTCTGATATTTCAAATAGATGATCACCTCTTCATCTTTCACTCTGGTTTAGCATGAAGTTATTTTTCATATAGGCAGCAGTAAGCAGCAAGTTCTCTTCCTTCACATTACGTTTTAGGGCCAGATTCAGTATAATTCTAGATCAGCACAGCTCTTTGTACCTGAAGATCAGACTTTGTGGAGTGTAGGTGTAACTCCGACTAGAGCCTTATCACAGAACCTCGTGTGGATCAACACCTGCTGAATGAGTAGATCTTTTGATCGCCTAATCTATTTCATCCTAGCTAGCTGCACTGATGCTGATACTGAACCGGCCTTGCACCCTTCCTTGAAATGGAGTGATAGCACAGCTTACTGCTAGAGTGTTTGATCACGCCTCGAGACTCTGGCATTACACCAGCTGTATCCTCAAGTTATTTGAACAATATCCTTCTGATGCCTGTCCTTCCTTGGTACAGTCCTTTCTTGGTATAGCACAATCGCAGATCTGTTAATATAGAGATACAGTGAGTTGGGGAGATCCGTTAATACAGAGATACAGTGAGCTGAGGAGAAACCTCCCTTCTCAAAGGGTTCCAGGCGTCTTAAGCAGCACACACTACTCTTGCGAGCAAAAGAAATGCCCAAACGCCCCCCCAAAAAAAAAAGAGAAAAAATTTAAATAAAGTGAAACCAGTTTCATAAGACAAGTTTTGTTAAATTAATGAGTTCTCCGATTGTGAGATGAAAGCAGAAGGTGCCTATTAAAAAAAACAACCAACCCTCAGTAACAAATAGACTGCATTAATTTAACTAGCTAATTTAAACATACCTATTTCACCTATAGAGCACTTTCATTACTTCTAACATTTCTGGGAAGGCAGTAGATGCTCCAGAATAATCTTCAGTATATGCTTGCAAAGATTACATTGCTTTACCAGGGAAAAAAAAAAAAATAAATTCAGACAGACTGTCTGAAATTCCAAGCTAGAATACACAGAAAAAGACAGTAATGGCAGTATTTTGTCTTTAAAAAATGATGTAAATGTTGTATAGTATCATACATTGTCATGCTTTTTTAAACTACAATTAAGGACGTAAGAGATGTACAGTAAATACACTGCTGAGGTACATTTCTTCTAAATATTAACACCACGACAGAATTACTCCCCAGCAGGTGATGCTACTTGGGAACATATAAATACAATTTTTACATTGTAAGGCACTTTTACCCAGCATACATGAGTTGAAGTCAGTTATGACAAATTTGAGGCTTGTAAGAAAAGATTTTTGCTTTTGACTTTGTTTCCATGAATTCTGAATTAATGACAGTTTAGTCAGGCCATCTTAGCACAAAGAGGTAACAGGTAAACCAGCCACTTACTTTCTGCTACCCAAAGGTAAAGTGCTGCTCTGGTTTTCTGAGGCATGGAACAGGGTCATTTATTTCATAAGAGATGAATTATTGGACTGAATATTATACTAAGCGACTGACACACTATGAATTACAGCTCAGTCTCAAATACAATCGGTATGCTGGCAGATCTACCCCATGCAACCTTAGTTAAAATATAGTAGCTGCAAACAAAGTGCCTTTTTTCCATGGGAGGGCCATGTCTGAGGCACAAATCTAGAAGTAATTTAAACATTGAAGGATGTTATTTTGCATCCTAAAACTGCTCTGAGTGGCTGAAAAATGTTCATATTCCAGGAGAAACAAAACACCTTGATAGACAATTTCAATAATCGATCTGTCATTGCAATTCAAGTCACACTTTTAATTTTGAAAGTTACAAATACAAAATAAAAATGATCAATGGCATCATGTTTAGAGCAGTAACTGAGTATTTTCTGTACACAGCAATATTTCTTTCCAAAACGGCATTATTTTCCAGGAAAGCAAACAGAATTGATTGAATTCTAACAGGTAAAATGTTAGAAACTCCAATATACAGTAATTGAGTCCCTCAAGACATTAAGGGAATGCATAAGAAGACAAATGACATACATTAAATCTTTTAAAAATACAAGTAAAAAATGCTACAGAAACTTATGTTACAAATGAACTGTTTTTGCAATACCAATCACAGAAGAACTGTAGCAGTTTATAGTCAAATCAGTGTATTTTGCTTGTTTCCTTCCTTCAAATCCAGAAGTTTTGTTGGGAATTCAGAGTGAAACAAGTCAAACCCCTAAACAAACAATAAGGTGATGCAATAGCAACAAACGTGGACTAGATTCAGCTTTTTGGTTTTACTTAAGTAAGTCTGAGAATGTGCTTTAACAGACCAATTCAAGAAGCTAGTAGCCATTAGAAATGACAAGGCGTTTTGAAAGCAGTCAGAAGGCTGATCCGTTCAGTTTGGTACAGCCTAGATCTGATTACTCCCTAAAGGAACATCAGGCTCTAGCAAGTAGAATTCCAGGACGTGATTGCTGACTTGACAGAAAGAGGAAAAAATAATCACTAAAACAGTAAGGATGATAAGCAAAGTTTCTCATATAGTGGTCATAAGATTAAAAAATAAATACCAATCTAGCAAAACGAGTTGTTTCCTCATTCTTCTTACAGAATATGGGATCTTTAGGCATATTCTGGACAAAACATGAAGTGTTCCACACAACACAGAACACTTGAGGTATGGACGTCGGATATGGTGGCTAAATTCCATAGTGAGTTAAGAGTTGTAACTCTCTGAAGTGAAAGAGATTGGGCTGCAGAGTCCAAACATTTGTATAGTAAGGTTTTAATCACACTTAGTGAAGTGTTCTTTGTAAATCAGGGACACAGAAAGAGGTGGGTCGTTGGGGAAAGAATGAACTACAGCCCTTTGGCATGAGTTCTAAAGCTCACAGCTCAGAACCAACAGCTGCTCAAGTAAATTTCCCGCAAACAATGCTGGGCGGAATGAGCAATCACAACAGGAACAACCTGAAATGTTCAAGCATGCTTTGGTGTACACCGAGTCCTTTTCTACTGTGTGCTTTGCAAGCAAAAACAGAGAGCGGCTTTCCCATGTATAGCCTCCGTAACTTGTGTATGAAGAAAATGCAAAATTCACAAAGTACCAGCTTGTTGCCACCACGAACTTGTCCATGTTGTTAATTAAACTAGCTAAGACCTTCCCTCATTGCATGAATCCACTAAACAACTTACACATTCCAAATCTTAAGGTTTTTATTCAGTCCAGAAATATAGATCTTACTTCATTTCAATGTCTGCCCTAACTTTTGACACTGTACATATTACATATCATTTATATAGTGTTTCATTTTTTCCAGACACTGCAGACTACAAACTACATAATATTGACATGTAAAACTCTGCCACTTACTGAAGGCTCACACACATGAACGTTTCAGGCAGTTCAATGAAATTTCTAACAGAGTTGGGCAGTAAAAAGTTACTAACCCTTTTCTGACTTTAGAAAACAATTTAAAAGAATTAGTAGTTATGATGTCTTAGCCATTCCCAGTTCTATAACTCTGTCCCTTGAACCTGTTTAAAAAATGATGAAAACAATAGTAAATTTAAAATCATACAGAAAAGCATTTAGCAGCTCTGACATTACATCTATATTTAGCAAGAGAAATGAGGGCCTCCCTTCATACACTGTTACAAAGTCAGCTGGATTTAAAAAACAACAAATTCTCCCCATTCTTCTACAGTATGCCAATAAAAAGTACTTATCTGCATACGCTAGATTTAAATACTTCACTGCAATAAACTACATTAAATGTATATTGCGTTTCAGTCTCAGTAACAGATCTGTCAGGAGTAACTTCCATACCTAGTTTCCATTGAGCTGCTGCTGAGGAATGTCATTATGGTCGGTGCCCGATTTGCCACGGCTTTTGCTTTCTCTTTCTTCATCCTCTTCATCTCTTTCATCATTTCCACTATGGTTTTTACAATAGAGTCTAGCAAAATAAAAGAAACAGTGAGGACTTTTACTGAAAATATCTATCAAAACCAGACTTTCTTCTCAATTAGTTTTGAGATGTGCTACAAGTCAATTGCTCGCTCTTTTAACTCATTCATGGTTTTCAGTCAAGCATCAGGCAGACTGAGAAAGAAAACGAGGCTGCCGACTAGGCAACAAAATTTGGATCAATTCTGGTTTTCAAGAACTGCTACTACACTGCTCCGAGAATGCCCTCTTGTGGGCACAGCCACACTGGCAACTCAACTGCAGCCAAGTCAGCAACGCCAGCAGTTCAGCAAGCAAGTATGGAAAGTTACGGGGACCAAAAACCGAAAATAAGCTACAAAACAGATCAATATGGAGCAATCATGACATAAATTATCCAGAGTTTCCTCAATATAAATTACAGGTTAATCGGGGAGGAAACCATAACATTAAGTCAATTAATTTTCTCATTTCTCCTATTACGACACTACTACATAAATTTTAAGTTAGCAGAGTAACTGAAATATTTTGCAAAGTCAACAATTACTTTAAAATGCCATTTTAAATGTAATAATATTCTCTTTTTAATAACATACTTGACTAGTCAAGTTAGGCAGAAAAGGTGTCATGAAATATCTTCGTTTTCATTACAGATTCAAGAATTACATAGGTCCTTACTTATAAATTCCTCGTGACATATTCTCAATGTATTTAGCTTTGTCTTCTACTCCACAGTGGTAATGGTATGTTTTTATGCAGGCTTTAATTTCACACCCAATAGTAGCACCAGGCTGGCTGCAAAGTGTGCATTTCTGTGCAGGGGAAAGAAAAGAATAGCACCGTTCAGCCTTTCTTGCCTCTTAGTATTCAGTTTAGTGTTCCTCATATTTAAGGCTACAGAGTAATTTCTCTGGCAGATCATCCTTCCAATGAAAAGTTAATCATAGATATTGTAAAACAGAAACTATATAATACTAACCTATTAAAATATGAACACTAGGATTTACCTGTCCATTGCATTGAAAATTGCTACAATTGTATGTATTATTGCATTACCAAGATCATTTTATTGCCATTGAAGTTAGCATGTTCATATATGAAGAATCTCAAATGACTTTTTTTTCAAGGAACAATATGGTTAGTTGTTTGTTTTCTCCCTCCCCAATAAATTTCTTACCACTTTAAAAAGATCCTGAATTTTAATAAATACAATGGGACATTTTACCAGCAGCCCCATCTCTGAAGCCTTAATACTTTTTCTTATTAAAACATCAAAACAGTTGGAAATACCACACTGCAAGAATATATTCTTTACGTTTATTTGTGGTTTTACACAGTGTGCTTTTAGTAACACAGGATCCAAAGCTGTTACTCTCTTATAGTAACAGGAAGGCTAATAATAATTTACTATATAATTTGTCATAAAGAACACTAAATGCCACATGCCCAGACTTCACTAATTTTAATGTGATTTCTATCCGGCTACCTGTCCCAAAAGTAACAACACATTTAAATTTTGGTTTTAGAAACAGATGGAAAAGACTGTTTCACAAAAGGAAGGAGGCAGAGCTATACACACCTTAGTGGAATCAGTAACACATTGACCACATTCTGCAGATACATACCATTCTTTTTCCTCTCTTGATTTCTTGAAGTACAGTTTTGATATCAAAATCACCAAACTCTGCCCTTGAAGTTGTTGTTAGCTGGACAGTGCCAGAAGAGAACAACTGTAAAACAAGCAAGTCAAAATAATTTCAGATCACCAAGATGATTAGAAACTTTTTTATGTGCAGGAATATGAGTATTGAACATCCCCTTCTGTGATCTCAGACAGCATGTGCTTTACCAACAAACTAGGAAAAAAACCCAATGCTAACTGAGTAATTAGTATGGCGAGTGTTCCTTCTGATATCCACCTGACTGCTTTAATTATATTTGTTGCCTTGGAGAAATGTAATTTAAAAGACAAAGGAGTAGACAAGAAATAATGACATGATGAGAATGCAAAGTAATAAACGGGGAATATTACCAATTACACCCATGAACTTTTTAGGAATATTCCACTTCCTTCCCTGTGACATATATATAATTCAGCTTCACAGTACAGCTGATGTGAACATACCTGAAAAGCCCTGAGGGATGACAATGGAGCACATAAGCACCATCGCTACTATCATCATCCTGGTATATTCAGTTTAAATTGTCTTAAAACTGAAGCTCAGGTACACAAAGTAGTGAAGAGTACTCTAAAACTCAAGGCCGCTGGCATGCACCAGCTCCCTGTTTAGCAAGGCTAGGTATAGGAAGACAATTAATACTCCACAGATTGCCTGGACTATTTATTCATTTTGAGGTACAGCAGGAACCACTGAGATTTGTTACTCAAAGCCCTACTTCATTCCTAGAATGAGTTATATGAAAGATAGCACTATCTGCTCCTGTTCATTGAAATTAGCAGATTCTTTTCAGGCTGACAGTTCTGCAAATGTGATCATCTAAAGGCAAGGGTTTTCTAGAACTTTCATGTCCCACTCTACTTCAGTCACACAGCCTGAATCCACTGGTCAGAAAACTACTGAAGTTCATGGATTCTTCCCGTATTTTGTCTGAATGCCTGTGGAGTAAAGGTATTTCATTTTTGGAGTGGACTCTTGTAGTTAAAACTGTTTTCTGTTTTCCTTTTTAAGTACTGTGTATGCATTTAGATGCTAAGGGAGCATGTTTAATAAGCTAAAGAGTCTCCCTGAGCTAATTCCATCTCTTAGCACGTAGCCAACTTTTATCCATATTGCCCGCAGTGAAAATAAATGAATTGCTCACTTTGCAACACTTCAGCGCTTAAAGAGATCATCAGCACACAGACAATACTCATGCATAATTACATGTGAGGGTACTGCATTAAAATCTAAAATACCAATTCAGACAAAATTCACCTAATAGACTGGTTAACAACAACACTGTTACTCACCATGCACTTATAGTGTGCTGCAGCCTTTTTGGCATTAAATATATGAAGCTTTCCTCTAGCTTCATTTTCTTCTTCACCTGCATGACAGAATCCACATTTAGGTTTTGTATCACTGGGGCTGCTTCTGTGGGGAGACCTGTCTCTCTGAAAGAAAAACATTTTACTAAAATATACTGCTGGGTCACAAATAAGGTTGTAATTTTAAAAGCCTGTGGCCACCAGCTGGAGGCTCAGACAAATGCAAATTTTAATAAAAATTATATTTGCAGAGAAGAAATATGCAATTCTGTCTTCTAAGAAGTTTAGCATATTTACTGCTTACATAGGAACTGCTTTCTATTTCATCTGTGCCATGTGAGGACGTCGATCTAGTGTCTTCTGATTGCCCCTTTAAATTTGTTTTTCTTGGCTTTCCCTTACGACCCCTCCTTTTTCCTTTGGGAGGTGAAGGCTCCAACTCGTGTTCATTGATACTTTCTTCTAAATCTGTTTTAGAAGTTAGAAAACATCATCAAATAACATTCTCAAAAATTTTACGCAAAACAAATCAACCAAACAACAACAAACAAAAAAAAACCCCAAACCACCCAAACCAGACAAGAAAAAAACCATGACCTGTATTCTCTGTATTTTGGCCAGAAATAAAAGTAGCGACTTTTTCCCATTTATTACAAACATGCAACTGCAGATCCTGAAAACATTATTTACTTCTTTATACACATCACACAGATTTGCATCTTTATAACATAATATATGAAGAAGGTTTAGCATTTCTTACAACTTCTACTTTCAGACCCAAAATGTGTCCTCAGATACATATATTCACCTCCATGGAAAATAAGACTCATTTAAACTACACTGAAACCAGAAACTGTTTTCAACCATGAAATAAGCTTTTAATTTTTTTTTTTTTTTTTTAAGATGCATAACTCCAATATAAATTGCCCTTGATATTATGCCAGTTTCTAAATTACACCTATCTCCTTGCTTTATTAATTGATGCCTTTTGACTGAAGAAAAATATTCACCCATTTTGACTACAACATTAACATCAAGTTTTAAATCTAAAATGTATTCTGCCTCCATGAAACAAATCTAAAATTTCGTTTTAGTTACAGTAGATCTTTACATCTACAGCTAAAAGCAGCTGCCAGTTTACAGGAAATCATCCACACTGACAACATCCTAGAAAAAGTATTTATAGACCATTAGGAATATAAGAACATTTACTTTTAATACAGATATACCAAAGAGGTCTGACAAGTTCCTTTGAAAATGTCAGCTCAGCTGCTAAGGGCTACATAGAACTGCAGTCCAGTATTCTCGCAGACTGTCATTTTGGTTACTCAAAGCTCTAGAGTTAATACAGGTCAATTTTGCAAACTTAAGGTTGCTTCCAATATGATCTAGTTAAGTTATATCTGATACTGACTAACCAGCTCTGTTTGGTCGCTAACAACTTTCGTGATCCCCAGTTGCTCACAGGAGCACCTTTCTTTTTTCTTTTGATATGTAACACCTACCCCTGCTCAAACTGCAAAGACATTCCAGCAAACTTGTTCAAAGAACAGGCACACACACCGCTGAAGAACGTGCTTCTCAAAATCCAAACCACAAACATCAGTATGAGCCCCCAAAACGGAAGGAAATCTTAATCAGAAGATTTGGAACATCTACTTTATACATTAATGGGCCACTTAACTGCTGTGGTATAATTATCATTATTATTTAAGCATTGCTACGGCACTATTGCCATTATATCATGGTCTCAGTATCCAGACAGGACATCTTATTTTGAGACGAAATGCTGCTTTGCCAGAACTCCTCTGACTTCTCTATTATCACATAAAAGTCAAATCAGATTTTTATCTCATGATTAACAGCGTCTCAACTGCACAAGAGCTTGAAGTCAAAGACTTAAACATATTCCACAGCCATCAACTTGGAGTAGAAGACAACTGAACTACTGGCCCGAGGCCCTGCATACAAGTGTATCCTATTAAGCTTAGTCTATCATATCTGTTGCTAATCTCCGAGAAAGCTACAGCTTCTTGCACATTTATTAATGAAGGACAGAAAACTAATCCAAATGCATCACAACAGGTTATACTGAAACATAATTCCCCCAAAGCTTTACTCTGTTGTATGGTTAGAAAGCGACAAAAAATTGAGAATAAATTAATACAAAGCTGTGAATTATTTTGGCTTAAATTGCCAGATTATTCAGCTATACACAGATATTCCCATATCCAGTGCTACTGAAATACCTCAGTCTATCTACCACAACGTTCCTATGCTTTAATATATATGCTGTTCTTTTGTAATTAGATGAAAAAAGCACCATTTATTTCACTCTCAAAAAATAAAATAAAATACATGATGACATGGATTATCTAATGAAACAATACGTTTTACATTTTCTTCTCAGAATTTACTATCTAACATTATCTTTCATTTATGATTACTTGCTAAATTCTCCAAGCAAGATTATGCAATTTAGATATCGTACCTCTCAGACTGCGTGTAGAAAATTCTATTACAACCTAAAACCTCTTTCAAAGAAAAGAATTCTCTTTTATCTTGTACCTCATCATATGAACTCTCCACCAATTTATTAAAAGAAATCTGTGAATCTTTGTCTCTACTTTTACATTTACAGAAATCATAGATGGTTATTCTCGGGAAAAAAAAAGTTTTACAAAAATCTGACTATTGAATTTGTGACCCTTTAAATAACATCAGTAAGAAGTTAAAAATATTCCTTCCAAAATCGTTCCATGGATTTCCCTACTACATTCGATGAAGCAAAATGTAGTCCATTCACCAACATTCCTTATTTTTTCCAAAGCTCCTTATCATTTCTGTCAACCATAATGCTTTCCACCTCTTAGTCCACCCTTATTTTCTAAATAACATTAAAGCAGATCCTGAACTCCTTACAGTCACACTTTCAAAACTGGAAGTGAATCACAATTGCTAAAAACCAAGCACACGTTATGAAAACCAACTTTGTATAAGAAAGGTCACAGCCTAGTTCCTAAGTGCTATTTTTTAGTCTACAATTATTAGAATATTTAAGATCTGAAAAGTAAAAATGCTATTGGTCCTGTTTTACCTCAAACCAGGACATTTTAAAAGATGGTTTCAGTGTAAGATAAAAAAAACCATCAAGTTTGCACAGCTTTCCTCAAAAGAAACCTCCTTTTCTGTGCCCAAAACTAGTACTTCCAAAAAAGTTCAGAGTTCACTGAAATCTAGATGCTACATGACTCCTTCATGACTTTCATGCTACACGACTCCTTCATTAAAATAAAATTCCTTGCAGATTTAGGTCTCCTACTACAAGTGACATGGACCTACAGATTAATACCACCGAGATGTGAGGATCTGCTCTACCATGTCTATCTGCAAGACTGATACCTCAAAACATTAAAGTTTCTCCCATTTTTAACAGCACTATGAACTAGTGTAACAGTATAGGAAGAAAGAGATTGTAACCAGCTTTAAAATACACCTGCCTTGGATGGTCTTTACTGTTTAATACACAATTTGGTTTGTGCCCTATCCCTCCCCTCGAGCCCACTGCCAGCTTACCCTGTTTCCCTGGCATCTGATGGTTGGGTGTTTCCAACTTCTCATGTCAGCTTGAACTAAGGAAAACACAAAAAGTTGTTCAACTCCTCCCTGACCAGATGACGTTTTATTATGGATATCACCCATACTCTGAATCCCCTGAGATTCCCTAGATATTCTTCAACTGCCCCCCATCCCATATCCCATTACTGCATTGATTTTTAAAATCACCACAATATTCTCAACATAACTTTATCTAAAGTCTTCAAAGGAGGTATCTTATGAACTTTCTTCAGAAGTCCCTAAATGCTATATCTGAAAAAACAAGCTTAATAGGCAATAGGGTCTGAGAAGGAGGGGTGGGGATAGGAATCAAGAGGAAACATTCTACATTTTAAAAAGCACCTACAAACACAATATTGTAAATTTAGATGAGCGGAAAGATGAGCAGCAACAAGCCCCAGATTTGCATTTTAGAAACGCATGAGCAGTACAAAGTACCACAAAAAGAAGACTAGCAAAATGCTGTATTACATAAACTGTTAACAGGGAGACTCAGCTTCAGAGAGAAATCTAAAAATTCTCCTTTGATCATGACTAGAAGGAAAAAGGAGCAAGATGTTTTGCTGTTTAAAATAAGGCTTGGCAGAGAAGAGGTTGAGATATCGCTCATCTATTCTGTATCGCATCAGCTTGAAAAATACACGGAATCGCCCTTTTCTAAAAGCTAGGTTAAAGCAAAGTAATACAAGAATTAAGTGATCTGAAGTTTGTGAAAGAACAAATAAAAAGCGGATGTGTACAATAAAGGCTAATCCTGCTCTCTGTATCCACCTCCTACATTACCTTAAACAATGGACTCAGGGAGCCAGAAGCAAAGGGGGCTGACTCTGTACGAGGAAGATAATAAATAAAACTGACTGGCAAAATATATTTGCAAGTAGGACTGTACATAAAAAGAAGCCAAAATGTAGAGTGTGGAAGTGGCTTAGACATGTTGTTCTGTAAATCTGAAATCACACATACGTATTTAAAGTTTTACAGTGCGTTTGGGATAAAAGAGAAACTCTAAAAATTACAAAGAACAAAACCAACCTTACTCGATTTTTAGAAGAGAAACGGAATATAACAGAGAAAGAAAAAAGTACTTTAGCATGTTAAAGTAAGATGTCCTTAAAATATGGCTGAAACCCAATGAACCGTATGTGGTAACATAATTATCTTAAATGGAAAAGAAATCTCAAAAACCCTGGAAAAACTTATTGTCCCAGTAGTCAATAATAAAAATGTGAATGCATATTTAAGCATTAATAAGAACCAGAGATTTGCATAAAAGCCCTTGTAAGCAAATACAGAATCGGGTAAACCAATCATGAAATAATAGTAGCTTTTATCAGCAAATGATGTGAAATTAACAATCAAAATGCTGAATATAATTTTTAGGGGTTTTGTGGCGGGTTTGTTTGTTTGTTTGTTTCTTTTAATGGAAGAAGACTAAGTTACATGAAACATCTAAACTGGAGAAAGTAAGAGTGGAGAGAAAAAAAAAAAATTAAATTACCCCTTAGGTCCTGTCACTAATATGTTTTCCAAAAGCACCAGATACGTCAAGGAACTGACAACTCTTGCCCAAAAGCTATTTTTGACTGAATAGTATCTATGTGATGAAGTACTTGAGATTATTTCTTTAATTAAGTATATTTAATGTAGAAAATGAATAAAGTAGTCCCTCATAACCATACAATCTAAATGCTTTTCCAAGCAAACAATCGCTGGCAAAGACTGAAGACAGACAATACACTTAGTTTATCTGCGTGATCAGAAAGCTTATGACAACTGGTATGATAAACCCGTTAAGTATGAGTTAGCTGACCAAGTTTCTATTTGTATAATGACTTGCCTAGACAGGGAGGAGAATTATAATGTAAACACCACAGGACACCTCCTCAGACAGGACAAACCATTCATCACATTACTTTTACTTTTTTTCCTTTTCCCTAAGAAAGCACTGTTGTGATGCTTCTGCAAAATACCTCATTAGTCTATAATGGACTGCATAGGAGATTGCTAACTTACTGCCCGGCCAACCGTTTTTGTCATAACACTACGTATAAATTTGATGCCACATTCAGAGCAGCGTTCTCCACGAGACAGACAACAAGGCGGCTCAGTTAGCAGAGCCTCAGAAGAATTTGTTACAATCCACCAGCAGAACTGAAACGACATCCAACTGCAGCATCACAGGAACTTTTATACCTGACTGCATTAATGCATACAGTGTTAGGCAAGCTTATGCTGTGACCAGTGTTACAGAAAATGCACCTATGAACAAACACTGATTAGAGAACCAAAAGATGAATAAAGATATTACCTAACTATAATGCCCAAAAGTTTCAGATGTTTTTCCTGCCAGCCTCTGGCTTAGACAGTACTTTGAAGAAGTACTCGGTTTGATATTGATTGCAGCATCTCTAAATAGGTCTCACAGAGAAATATTATCCTGACTCAAGTTACTGAGCAGCATGAGAAGCATAGATTTCATGTTTGATCTGTAGAATAACATGAAAAGGATGCTGAGACAGCAAATGTCCTTATTTCCACTGTGGAAAAACAATTCCCCAATTCTTTGAGTACAGCTACAATAGGAATTATGGACATTTTATTTGCTGACCTCACAGTTCCCAAGCATCTGTTTTAAACATTAACAATAGATAATCATATGGCTGTCTTCATTATTCTTTGTTTTACTACTATGTAACAGAAGAATGAAATTACATTCTTATCTTACTTTATATCAAACTATTTCTGATCAGCTGAATTCTTTCTAAATTCACCACTAGGGCCAGAGCAGCCCCACCTGCAGGGAACTGAAAGATACCAGATTTTAAACTTTTCAACAATTATTTCCAGTACGTTGCAATAAATTCCAATAAACAGTTCCAAAACCTTAGTTCAACAATACTCTATTCTTCAAAAAGAATAAATGCAATTCTATCAAACTGAACAGTAATTCAACTAACAGTTAGCTATGATAGCTTGAAAGCACTGGCACCAATTCCTGTAACCTATTAGGTACTGAAAAGTTAGACGGCTTGCCTAAATCATGAATTAACTATTACTTGAAGTTCAGGTCAGATTATTTTGTTAGATTTGCAACCAGCAAGACAAAAATCTAGACATGAAGCTTTCAGTAACTGAGTCTGCTCCTCTGAGCAGGTGTCTTCAAATCCGCACATTCACAGCCTAGTCCAAAGTGTAAGAGTATCTCACTTTTACTGTCCTTTTCCAGTTAGTGGGAACACAGCACAGAGGAATTGCTCTGAAATATATATACACAAAGGAAATACAGTAGAAATACAGATTTCCTATTCTATGTTACCTGAAGGCTAGGTCACACAGATAACTTACACAAACACAGCAATCTGCTGGAACAGATACTGAATTTAAGAGCACAAGACTTCACCGTCATGTTTCATATTTTTATATTCAAAGAAAACAGAAAATAGTTCAGCAACTCCTGTCAATTAAAAGAAAATGAACTCTCATTGCTCATAAATTTTGTCTTGATGAGTAGAGAGATACTTAGTCTGATGAATTCTCGCACCACTTGAACTTCACGACAGTAATAAATAACATCTAAGAGGTCCTTTTTATTAGGTTTTAACTGGGTAACTTTAATTCCAACATAGGTCTTTAAACCACATTTCCATGCAGCCTCAAGAAATTTTCTTTAACTGTTATTAAATGGCTAATGGATATTCTTTTTAAACTAGAATTTCTAACACAAGGTACATTAGCCAGACCTCAGACTTGAACAAGTATGCCCCCAAAACCATCTATTTTCTAGGGAAGGCAAGGAAAAACTTCCCTATCATGCAGCAGAAAATAAGCTGTTCTAGACTGCACCAAACCAAACACTCCTAAAAACTCTTCCAACATCTACTAACAGAAATGACATAATAAAAATATTTGGACTGGAACAATTAAATCTGGATACAGAGAACAAAGGATAAAACCCCAGATGTTCTACACTGACCAAGAAAAAAAAAAAAGCCAAAAATCAAACCAGTATCCCAGAGCGGGAGCAGTGAGTTTCCATTAAAAAGGACCGATAATTCCAGTGCTGCTGTGCATCTACATTAAGTGACATAACCACAGATGAGCTTTAACTATTCTGTTACGAAAACACTGCCGAGAGCAAGGATTCATGAAAATGAAACAAAAACAAGAGGGGGGGGTGGGGGGGTGGAGGGGAAGCTCCACTATGTTAGCCTCTAGTACCCCTAGCTCGTCTATTCACTCTTCTCTGCAAGCCCTGGTTTCACACACCACTATTCTTTCACATTTAAATTCCTCTTTGATATTCACATTTTCCTCAAGAAATAAATCAACGAAACACATATATAAAGTTTAATCTCACCATCCAATATCTTCCAGTTACCATTTCACTGAGCAAGCTTCAGCATTTAAATATTAAGAAACAAACACTCCAAAGTCCCTCCTTAAACTCTGAAATCCACCCTGTATATTCCTGTCTTCTTAAGGTAACTAGTTTTCAATGCAGCAAAATACCATTGCTATATAATGCTAGAAGTAATTTCCATAAGACAGATGCAATATGTGTTTTCACTTTCTTTGATTTAAAGGAGGTGTATCACAAAAGAGCCCCAGCTTTTGGCATTATCAAATCTGTAACTGTAAGTAGTAATATTCTATGGGTATAGTCCCCTAAACTGTATGGACTAAAAAGAGAACATATTCTTTGGGAAAAAACATTGGTAAAATTTCAGTCAAATATTAAACAAAAAAACAGAACACAAAAATGTGAAGTATAGCTACACATATTTCTAGAAGTGTAAAACATAAGAGAACTAAATATTTTAAACAAAAACATGTGTGCAAAGTTAAATGCTAAGTAAGATACTATTGGGTTCTTCAGCCTCAGTTTTTCTGAGTGATGTTGTTTATTCCTCCTTCTCCTACCCGCAATCTAAGAGTCTCTTTGGATGCATCTAGTTTAATGTTTTAATAAACTACCATCATCGACATTTAAGAAAAAAGCCACTACGCCTCTAGTAATTTTTCCCATGTCTTCTCAGACAAATATATCCATATAAAATTTAACAGCCTTTGCTGTTAGAGAATGAGATCGTAGAACTGGAGATAATGGTTTCTGAAAACTCTTAAAGAAAAGCACAAGTTCAGATCCCGCAAGGAATTCCAAGCAGAAAAAGTCGTTCATTGGCATGGGACTCCATGCAGAACTGGAGGCATTTTTCCATAGGAGTCAAACACTGGGCCATTTGTAAATAAGTAGAAAACATTATGTTTAAATATCAGTTAAAGAGATTAATCTCTCTCTGGACTCAAATGTCTTTAATATTCTGTTTCTGATAACAAGCAAAACAAACCCCAAAACAAAGAAGCAAAGCACCAAGCTACAAGACAATGTGGCCCTGTCTCTTCGGAAAATTAATATAACACGTATACTGCTTTTCTTGTTTAAACCTAGTAATAGCAAAATCTGAGAGCGTTTTATACGAAGCACATGACAATAATTATTTATATAGACTAAAAAAAACCCAACCCAACCTGTTTTCATTTGGGATTTCCTACTGCCTTCAATATCTTTCTGAACATTGAAGTAACATCCAAACCTTACTACTAATATATCTACTACCTGTAGCATAAAAAGTAGCATATTACCTTAAAAATACATTTGGTGGAAAGAGACTGAAAACAATTTATGAAATTTGATCTTCACTAAGTAGAGTCACATACTCCTCATTAGTTAAATCTGGTAACATTTCAGTTGAAAGTAATGCAAAAAGTAAACTAACAACTGCTCGCTTACCCAAATTCAGACAGAGTAGAAAAAAGGAAAAATACCTGCATAAATACACAATAGTTTGGAATTCTAACAGACTACACAATTTAGCTATGTTTGTGGCATATCACCGCTCACGCATTTCACTAATCTCTGCAAAGATGCACAGGTCTCATGAATGTATCCATACAGGTTTTTTTGTTTACCAAAATGACTCAGAAATATATCTGTAAGTGATCTGATCACAAATCTTTTCATCTACTATTGGGTCCTTCTTATTTGAAGAGTTCAACTCTAGTTAATATTTCAAAAAAATAGTGAATATTTAGGAACATTAGCAATAGCAAAAATCAGCTGTTACCTGACATAATATTTCAGATGTTAATATTGTGAATATTTAACTACAAATATAAGCCAGCTTCTTCCCAGAAGGGAATGCATTACTTCTACTCAAACTTTGTTTTGACAGAATATCGAATCTTTCGAACATCTTAAAATTTACGGCTTGGATTTTTCTCCACCTCAACCAATAAATTTTAGAGAAAATACAGAAATCAGATGGGCTTCCAAACTCATTGTTTCTCAAAAAAAAAAAAAAGGTAGTTCTAATTTTTACTGAAAACATTTCTATTTGCCAGAAAAATTAAATTTAACCAAGTATCTTTCTACAATGGGAAAAATTTATATTGAATAATTTTACCTTCAGAGTTATGCGTAGTTTTCTTGTGTTTTCGACATAAAATCCTATAAACAAAGTAGTTGAAAACTGTCAAGTCAGTCACGATTCACAGATTATTTACTCATCTTTTAAATTTAAATGCCAGTACATTTTTCTCCCACTTGTAAGACTCACTGATATACAAATCTTGCAGTGAAAATATGCTTTTCTAGCACATCGCTATTTTGAATGCCACAATCATCATGAGATTTTTTTTTTTTGCAACAGTCTTGTTTAGAATTCAAAGTGGGGTTTTTTTGTTTTGCTTTGCTGGTGTTGTTTTTTTTAAAAAAGAATGTGAAATATAAATAGAAAAATAAACACAGCAAATAAATAATAGTTACATGTAAATGCCTTGTGAGGGTTTCTCTCTTATCTGAGCTTTATCATGCAAAGCACAGTAGTAGTGATATGTCTTGTGACATGTTTTCACGTCACAGCCAATGGTCGCTCCAGGACAATGGCATAAAGAGCACATCTGTAAAGAAAAAGAAAGCACAATTCATGTTACTGTTGGCTTAGTATTTGTGAGTTCAAAAATATTATAGTTACCACTCCTGGTGACAAAATACATGGAGTTACGCACTGGGCATTACTCTTCCTGCTCTTGGGTGTTTTTCATAATTTATTTGCAAATCAAGGAGAAATTTGTTGCAATTATGCAACAGTACAACAACCGACATACACTGATTATCAATTCAATGAAGAAAACAAGTAATTTACTTCTGTGAAATGTGTTTGATGAAAGTGACACAGCTATTCACCTAAATACTCTGCTCCCAAGGATAGTCTGTTTGTACCAACCATTTCAGAAAAGTTAAAATCATAAATTGTACCTGTTTAATTCTGAATTACACTATGAAGGTAGGGGAGGAAAAAAAAAAAAAAAAGGACACCCATTTGGCAATGAATCTTGCAGTCAGAAATACTGATGACCTGCAAATTCACCTTAGCCTCAGCAGCTAACTTTACCTCTTTTTTCTATACAGTTATTTCCTTAAGTAATTTCCAAACCACTGAATTTAGTGAAATATTTGTTAACTACAATGCATTTATCTCCATTAGACTAAATTTTGCTCTTTATACTTATATTGCAGAAAAGGCTAAATGGGAGCCTGATGCTTTAGTCTTCTTTCCCAATAATTAATTCTTCTCATATTAGACTCATCATTGCTTAGGATACACCAAACATCATGCTTCTAAAGCATGCCCTCTTTATACTGTGTTAGGAAAGGAAGGAATCCATAGCATCACAATATTTTTCTCTGTATTATTTTTCATGGGCATAATATTGCCCCAAAAGCTCGGAATTTCCCATTAAACTCCCCTCCCAAGACAACCAGAGCTTTTTGTTTGTATCCTGCACGTTGGCCACACCCGCAAAAAGTTACAATTAATTCCAAATCCATAAGTGTAAGTGTGCAATGCAGGATGCTCCCTACATATATCTTTGTGGAATACACTTTCTGTCCACCACACTAGCTTAGCCAAATTCTTCTTGTTAGTCTCCAATATGCCAAATAAATATACCACCAAAGTTATGTATCACCATCCTGTTTTTCAATTTTAACAAAGTTAACTGAACAGTAAAAATGTCAAAGCCTTGGATCATCTCCATTTACTCCTCTGCAAGCTCTGAAACGGTATAGTTATATACCGTTCCCTAGTTGTTATGTAATTTGTATGAGTATTTTATCTCATACATTCGTTATGCGTTACGGTTTAATATATAATAATGGTTGATCAAAGCTCTTTATAAAAGCCTAGGTTGAAATTATATCCATCCAATCAATTTTAGTCAGTACTTCAGTATTTTGAAAGCCAGAAATTACTAAAGAAAACTTTCTTTTTATGCACACCATGACGTATCTGTATTAGCAAAAGAGACCACAGGAATTTTTATATTGATTTATTGGTCTATGTTTCCTGACAGTAATAAAATATTTATTCCATTGGTACAAGTCCTGCTGTCCAAACGGTCACTGTCACAGATTAATTAATTCCCAAGTTATATCAGGTATATTTGAAGTTTGACAAGCTGCAAAACAGGTAAGCTCTTTAAAAAAAAAATCCTCCCATGCCCAGCTAACAGAAATAATAATGATATCAGTGCCTTGCATTACTAAATATTTAGACTTCATAAGTTTTTATGACTGGCCTATTAACGTTTGAACCTACAGACTTTTCTCAGACAGAACTATACTATATTACTATGAGAAAGGCTCTACATGTCAGTCGTTATCACTTCAGTAACGAAGGGGCCTCAGTTTTCAGTGCCTATCTGCTCAGCAGCAGCACCTCCTGAAGGAGGGCAGCTACGTAAAAATCTATCAGCAGACTAATTTAGTCCAAGGTATCAATATAATTACTTAGCCCAGTGCACCACACAGATATTTTTGCTCAACGTGTTCCCACATAAAAGAACATGCTAGAACAGAAAGCAGACCTTAGAAGGGGGTATGTGGGCTCACTAAACATTTATCTTTAAGCTTCCTCTACAAGTCAAGGCAGAAAGACAGATTCCTCCAGAGAGTGACTCAGAGCTGTAGTTTTCTGACAGCTACAGACAGAGATAAGGCACCCAAGTTAAGATCTAAAATGTTATTGTAAATTCTCTCCAAATAGGAAACATCTCAGGACTATGAATCTACTAAGTTAAGCAGATCCAGGTTTTCTGCAATAAGCTGAACAAAGTGCCTGATACGTATAGCTGGCGAGCTCCAAGAATATATCCAGCTGTTGAATCAGTGAAGGAGCATAGAGAGATTCAGAAGCAGAAAGACAGAAACCGCCAATGACATAAAGAGAAATAACCTTCCAAAAACACTTAAGAGAGCCAAAAACCAAAAAGTTTCTTTGTGATCTGTAGTTTCATTTACTGCCGTGTTCTTTGGAAATTCCTAATCACAACATGAATGACTTGTGAATAGTTATTTCTTTATGCTTCAGCTAATTAGAGCAAATAAAGTTCCCTGCATTGGAAAAGATTCAAATGAAACCCTGGATGAAATATTGGACTATTATTATACAATCGTAGTTCTACAGTCTTCAGACTACTCTTAGTACCCTAAGAACTGGTAAATACTTAAGAGTGCTTTAAATAACTGAGCTGAAAACTTTTAATGTGAGGAGTGAATTGATCATTTGTTAAAAATATTTTGAAAAAGTCTCAGTCATTTCCCAAATGGAAAACAATTAGTTCTACAAAAAAACCCAGGAATCATGAATTAGCTTCTTGGGAATGAAAAAAGCCATCACTGCTCAATTCTCATTAATTTGGTAGAGTTGTAATCACTATTGTACTCATGTACCTCATAAGATACTTGTATTCACAGAACCATCTATTAAATCAATATAAAAGGAAGCAATAAAAGTACCTTTGGTAGTTAAAACCAGATTTTGGCAGCAAAACCCAAATACTGGTAAAGGCACAATAATACCCTTGCCAGGTCCCTAGAATGTGGGTTTCACTCTGAAATCTAACAGAAAATATTATATAGAAATTACTGGATTAGATACATAAATTTAGCAAATGCTATTGTTTATATGCAGCCCATCAAAAAGAAAAATGGGCATATTCTGTAAATGAGTTTTTCTAAGCAAATTTGAAAAATAAATACCTGCTACAACCATCTACCTTTGCCAATGAGAAAAAAGTGACTGTAAAAATAATAATTCTGGATTTACTTTTTTAATAATTGCATGTTATGCTACAATTCTTAAAACAACACACTTACATGAGAGCAGAACTTGGCTGAAATAAACAAACTACTTTTTAGCCTTTCCTAAAGACACTTGGAGGGTTGGTTAACCGACATTTAAATTTCATTTCAATATAAGTATAATCTTATCTACTGAGGTTTTCTTCTTGTAAATCTGAGACCAATTTTACTTCAACATCTTTTTCTGTAAGTCGTCCGTTTCCTTAGAGCTCACACAAGGTAGCACTTTAAAAAAAAAACCAGCCATATATATAATACATGGAACAACTTCATGGTAAACTTTATAGAAGGTAAGAAAATATTGTGTTCCATTTTCAAGAGCCAAAGATAGAGACTTACCAGTTTAGTGCCTCTCTTTATTTCTTTCTGAATATCTTCAATAGAGAAACCACCAAGACTCTCATTATCAGTGTGTGAAGATACCAGTGCAGATGAGAACAGCTAAAATTATAAACACAAAACTTATTTTTTAAGTGTATAAGTGATACAGAACATTTACATATTTGAAACCCACAAAAATTTCAAATTAGAGCGACTAAACATTTGTGCCAATGCCACAGCTGGTTGAATTTTTCATTTGTTTGTAGTCTTTTTACTAGCTCAGTACATTCGTTTCCTTTTTCCTATGGGTTACTTACCATACATTTGTGATGTGCTGCCACCTTCTGGTTTTCTGACATCAATAATTGTCCACATTCATTATCTTTATTAGATCTACAAAACCCACACTTCCTTTGTCTTGAAGAGACTTTTTTCTGTCCAACTGAGCTTGTCATGATTTTAAATGACCTTAGAATGCCACTTCAATCCTCTCAATGCTACAGAAAGAAAAGGTGCAATCAGCATGTTGACATCAACAAAGGGCAATTTAACTTACAGTTTTATAAATATAATATTGGTTGCTTGAAAGTGATCTGTCCCTCTTTACCCTTTTCTTTACGCTACTTCACTATATCCAAATAAACATGAAAAGGCAGTATTTTATCAACTTTTTACAAAACTATCATCAAGCAGAATTAGTTATTTAGGCAAAAAAGTTTGAATATTAATATAAAACTTTGGATACTAATATAAAACTTACAGAGAAAAGAATAAATAAGTGGTAAATACAAGTACAGCAATCATTAGGAGAAAAAGTTACCGCAACTCTTTCATCTCATTCTTACAGTTATTTATTACAGCAAAAGGATTTCTAGAAAACGCACTACCTGCGCATGGAATAAAATACAAGCTGCCGAACTTCTTCAAAAACAGAAGCAAAGAAAAGCCCCAAGAGTCCAGCAGATCAACCAGAAGAGGTTTTGAGTGTAAAAGCTCACAAAGTAGCACCACAGATGAGTAAGTTCCCTTCATGAGGGTAGAGATGAGAAGATAAAACGTTACCGCTTTCGGTATCACACAGATACACTGTGGCTAGTCAAACAGCATTAGGAACAAAATTTTAGAAGGCTCTATGACTAACGCGCTGCAATGGAAACCTTTTTGAGACCCACAATTAATTTAGCAGTACCATACTAGTTTTCAGGAAACGCATGAGTACGCGGCTATTCTCATCTAAGAAAAGTAACTTAAAATCAAACTCAACATGAATCACAAACTTCTCATGTGTTAGCAGCAATGCATTTTGAAATGTAATGCTGAGGTCCCAATCCCCTAACGCGGCAAGTTCAAAAGTGACAATACCTTACGAGTCTATGTGCTTCTCGGCCCAGTATTAAGTAGTTTGTGTTCATTTGTTTCCTCATCTCTCATGAAATAAAATACTGTCCTCTGCAAATAGATATGCTTAGAGCTTTTTACTTTGGAGATTTGAGCCTTACCGTCAGAATTGGCCACGACTGCAATAAAAGCATCCTCCTCTGCCTTTGTCTACATTAGACTCATCTGAATAAGAAAAGCCACCATATAGTTTGATATTTTTGTTGAAAAAATAATCCAGTCATAAGAATAGCAGAGTGGCAATACATCTGGACCGTGCTACAATGGCGATCTGCACGAAAACGCACGACTGTTTGTCAAAATTTGCATAGGCAAACCTGCCTGCTTCTCAGTGCTGTCAGACTCTCATAATACCAATATCACTCACTATTTTTCTCATCGAAAGCAGAGGAATTCCGTTAAGTTCCTGCCAGCTTATACTCCTGCTAAAAGACCATCTTTTCAGATTCTCACTCTTCTGTTTCAACAGATTTTCACAGACTTTTAACTTGCAATGTTTACTACAAAACTCCTGCATCAAAAGGTGTCTGTCCTGTATCCATTCCCTTTGCTTCACCAACAGCTTCATTTCCTCTCTTTTACAACTGGAAAGCAGTTTACTAGCCAGTGACGCATACTCATAAGAAGAATGCATAGATTTCAGATCTTGCTGATTTGCACAAAAAATGTGCCAATCTGGATAAACTAGTCACACCCTTTTGCAGCGGCAATAGAGAGTCCTTAAGTGTTAAACACAAAAGAATTACTATACTGTATTCTTTTAAAGAAAAAACAAAACAAGACCATTCTGTAATCCCTTCTGAGTAGAAAGGAATGGTTCCTGAAGATACACAGATTTTCAATTTTTTTTTAATAATTTTTTTAAACTTAAAAAAAAAAAAATTAATATTTGGGAGCAGGAAAAAGACCTACCAAAGACAAGCAGGAAGTAATATCATTAAGATTTCTTGTTTTCAGGTTACATTCAATAGCACAACATAAATCACATAGTGATGGGTTAGAAACATATTATGAAAATAATTTAAAATGCAAGTTCTGTTTTGGTATAAATAATTTGACACACACACACATACTCATTTGTATCTACCTGTTTCATTTTATATTCAGATTATATTATCACTATATTGACAGCAATGATAGTAGTTCTTAAAAGGAAGATCAAGAATTTCCTTGAACACATGCATAGGTTCTACTGACTTACAGGAATAAGAATTACTACCATAAAAAATAGCTATCCTTCAATTTAACAAGCAAATTCGTATTTTAGAAAATGCAAATAATTTATAGAACACATAAAAATTTATTAAGTGGCTCTCATCATCTTTAATTTATAAGAATAGTAACTTTCCAAGAAACAAGATCATAAAGAATCTTCTCACAGCTTTATGCCTTCCAGTGACAGACACGAAAAAGCACGTCATTACAGCAATACTAGAACCTGACATAACCTAACTTCTTGAAGTACTTTTGCATAATTAGATTTTTTTTAAGACTCACAGTGAAATTAAAAATAATGCCAATATTTACTTGATGATGCATGGATGTTGATGTTATAACAACAACAAAATTAAATTAGCAAATACTATGTTTTGGAATACTTACTCAATTATAAATAATTTAACACTTGAAAAATTATTCAAAATGCAAACAGACCAAAAAGCATCACGGTACGCCAGAAAGGAAACTCACATTCTTTTCACCATCAGATTAAATTACTCTGAAAGCGTTTTACAAGGATATCTAAAAGTTTTCTTTCCAATTCTGTGTTCTTCGCATTTGTGTAGACTTTAACACTATTTATACATTTTTAAAGACTGCAGAAAAAACCCTGAGCATAAGAAATATTTCAGAAGCATTTCATCTGTAGACCTCTCCCTAAATTACGTTTGCTTTCTCTTAAACGTGAGAAAACGCTACCCTGGGATCACTTTTTTTTGTGCCAAAATGCACTTCTTATCCAGTCCATTTAAAAATATCCATTTTCTGAAAAACATGAACCAAGTTATGCAGCTATACCACAGACCCAGAATTCTGAATGCAAACACTCAAAATTCTGTTTTCATCTCTCCAGTTAAATCACCTAAAAGCAGCTAATGCAGTTTGCCAAGTATCAAGCTACACTTCATTGGAACAAGAAAAATAATGCAACTTAAAAACAGCTCAATATTTATTTTCCATGTTAAAAAAAGCTAACAAATGAATAAGACTTATAAAATAGTGTTTAAATATACTGTTGACAGCATCTTGCTGGTCGCCTTCGTCAGAGAAAGTCTTACAGATTGGATCACAGCAAGTGATGTACTATGGAATCACTGACCAGGAGATTATGCACTAGCTCTACCAAAATGGAACACGTGCACTACAAAACATAGATTATTACAGACAGACACATTTTCCACAGGTTTGGTCCACAAAATGACAGGTTACATCTACCCTAAAATCACAAAAGAAGAAACTCATTCAGTGATTTTTCACTTAAAAATTTCAGCTCGTTTGCATTCACATTTCTTAATGTCCACTAAGGTATTCAACATGGTGCTTCCTCTAATAGCACCTTTATTTAATCTTTACAGCGGCATGTTTTACAAACTCATATGGCTCCCATACTATTTTACCGAGTTCTTCTAGACAACAGATTTTCACGTGTAAAAGAAAAGTGCAAGTTCAGTGACCCTCAGGCAAGGAAGAACACTCTCAGTGTATGAGACATTGTTCAGCACCAAAGAACGGAAAGTAACCTGGATTCTAATTGCTATTTATTGCCTGAATATGTTTTAAGAGGTACTGCCTGTTTATAGGAGTTAAGGCCCCACTGGTATTTCTGACAAAGGACAGCAATCTATATGCTATACCCTCTCGTGTAAAGTTTGTTTTGCTGGACAGCCTGTATGACTACAAAACTGCACAAAAATATTTAGGATTAAATTTATATGTCAAGAAAATTTCAGACACCCAAGGAAAACCTACAAGAGCGGTATACCAACGTTGTAAAACTTCTCTAAATGCGATGAAGTGGTTTGGACTCTCAGGAAAAGCTACAGAAAATATTTGCATTGAATTTTTCAAGATGCTCACTAGAGATACCAGATTCTCTGTTCAAGAAACTTTCAGGTGCTTTCTAGTTCCTAGTGTCGATCTCCCATTATTGGGGGCATTATTTAGGAGAAGGGAGGGGTGAAGCTGGGGAGAAGGGTGGTATCCTGTAGGCATCTGTAGTGGAGAACCCAAAGTCACAGGTCTCATGGAAATCTTTATCCAGGAGTTACATTCACACAGCATCCTACAGCCACTACAAAAAGTAGGATAAGAACTTATCCATGCAACTTCCTAAAAAAAAAAAAACCACCCAAAAAAAAGAAACAAAAAGGGGGGGGGAAAGGG
>VYXH01010588.1:321341-346715 GCA_013397275.1 Burhinus bistriatus
GGGCGGGGAGCTCCGCGCCTGCGCAGTTCTGATCCGCAACCGTTGGAGGGGGGGCGCTGACTGCCGGGGCCGCGCATGCGCAGTCCCATGTAGGCGCACGGCCGGATGTGCGCATGCGCAGAGCGTCTCGAGGCTGCGGCAGCACCGTGGGGGCTGGCGCATGCGCAGCGCGGGCGGGAGGCGCTGCCCCGAGGGCGCTCCCTCGCAGCGCCTCAGGCTAGGCCCGACCCGGGCCTGGCTCTCACAGGCCTTATGGATGTGGTTCCAGCCCGAGGTGTGGCACCAGCGGGGAGCCTTGCCCTTGCCCTGCTGGCTAAGTGAGCACACACGTCGTCGATGTTAGTGCAGCGGCTGGTGGTAGCGAGGTACAGTGTGGCGGGAGGTTGGGTTACCTCGCCCAGGCACCAAAAGCATGGTATAGCCCAATGCCCTGTGTTACTGCGGGGCTGGGGCAGTGTGGAGGTGGCCAGGGAGGGCTGTGCTGTCTGGCAGCAGGTCGTGGCTGTGCGTCAAGCTGTCTGGGGAGGAAGTGAGGAGTCATGGTTCTCTTAGCTCCCCGGTTGGGAGCCTACATTGTCCTCAGGCTTACATTGTGAGGGGAAGAGAAACCAGGGCTCTAGCCACAGCTCCTTGGTCACAGCTGTAAGAGCAGGACTTTGGACCACCAAAATAAGGCCTGTTTGTGCTTAATGTTGTGCAGAGGCAGCAGAGCAAGGCCTCAGCCGGAGGGATTACGGACCAGCAAGGAGGGAAAGGGTATAAGCCACAGAAGACAGCCACAGCCGAACAGGCTTCCCGGGTATTTGTGTTTGGGAAGGGGTGGGGGAATGGTGGCTAAGTTAGAGTAGGACTGAACTGAAGAGAAATGAACAAGACAGTAGGTGGTGAGAGAGGCAAGTGTGGAAGGAAGCTAAGGTAAAGAGGTGATAAGGACAAGAAACTGCTGGAGCCAACAGTGATCAGTACAAATCCCTGCTGGATACCATATGCTGAAAACAGCCTCAGCTGAAAGGCAGAATTGTCATTGCACAACAAATTGTCACTGCACTGGTTGTTTCCACAGTGTCTCTAATCTTACACTTGCTTCCTAGCTTTTACTAATACCATATGGCAGAAATACAGAGAGGTTTCATTTTGATACTAGTTTCTCCAGTTGGGTTCATGTCTACAAAGATTCTGCTCCCAGAGGATCCTTAGGGAGGATGGATCGAAAGAGTTTTGTGGGTATGTCTATCCATTCACAGTCAGGTGAACTCTCAAGATTTTTTTTTTTGTAGCCACTGCAGCAAAATAATTCAAAATACTTACAGAAAATGCATTGTCACTTGGAACTGATACGAGGTGAAAAAGATGTCAACAATAATTAAAAGTGATCTGAGCTGTAAGCATATACTGCAGCTTAACAGTTACACAAAGTATATGCATACACACACACACAACGTGCTTCAACAACGGCCTTCAGCACAGAGAAGCACGATTCATGACTGGAGTAACTGTTCTGTGTTGAGAAAAACTATATTGTAGATGGTTGTATCAGCAAAACTGCTTTCTCTGATATGATTTGTTGTATTAGCAGAGTAGTGGTGATTTTAAAACAGATACTGTGCTCAGTGTGGAGAAAATTTGCAGCTGAGTATCTTGCTGGTGTAAGAATAAATCAAAGTGATAAAACACTTTTCCTGTGGCTAAAACATTTTAAAACTTTTAGTTTTGGTTTGAAAAAAAGCTATTGGCTGTAATGGACATAATAACTACATAGAAAAATGTGAGGCAAGAATCAAATTCCAGGAGATTGCCTATTTTTCTGAAACACAGTAACAAAAACTATACTTCTTTTTTTTTCCCACAGTTACCATCATATTGAATGTGTCCACCAAATCTGCGTTACACTATAGTGAGAAACTCAAATGTTGATACACATTTAAATATTCAAGCTGCTACCATTTTACATCATTATACGTACATGATTTACACTTCTAGCCCAACAGAAATTATTCAGACATGTTATTTTGTTCTTTTCATTTTGCAGTTTATTAATAAAAAACTGTCTCTTCATTTAGTTCCAGAAAACATTGCATGTCTTGAGGAAAACCTCTCCTTTCTCTTTGGTATACTTTGATTTTTGCTTTTCAGTGAATGTTTATTGAATAATAGCTATTGGGAAAAAATAAAAAAGCCACAAAGACAATCGCTTTGGGTTTTGCTTGAAAAAACTTTTCCAGTGATTGTGCTTCCTTCCCAAGACAATTATTTTTTTTTCCCTCTAGCAATATTTTTGTCTTGCTTTAGCATAAGGAGCTTTAGAGGGTAGTATTTAAAAATATATACAGCAATAAAGGTAATTGTGATCATTGTTTGCTTTGGCTCCTGTTGAAATATACGCTATGCAGCGTGTTGCTGTATAGCTCCGGCACCTGGAGAGCTAGGCAGAAAAAGCTTTCTGTGGAGGACCCTACTGATTTCATGCTCTAGTAAAAGGCTGAGAACTAAAGGTGTGGAGGGCGGAAGCAGCATTTTGTATGCATTACCAGATAGTGATGTTCAGTCCTGTTATTTCTGATTTTCCAAGCACGAGTGTATTTTCGTTTCTTTCTAAAGGAACTTAAAATTAACGTAGCCAGTTGCTTTATTCTGTTATAGCACAGCATTTAAGAGCATTCTAGGGATGCTGTACCTCACATGAATACCGAATTCTTACATACTTAATTTCACTGAGAAGCTCAGCAAGGCAAAAGAATTAATGAGTTTTAGAAACAGCCTATCCAGCTGACTTCATGTTTTATCATCATGATGTTTTACAGCAAGAGATCCCATGAATAATGGTCACGTGCAGCAGCATCACAGATTCGTTTTTAATTCCTAGTGCCAGGTTATGGCTAGCCAATTGATTGCAGTGGGCAAATGACAACACAAGGAGATTCTAACTTTATGATAAAAGTATTTTGACCATGTTGGTAAGGGGCCCAGCAGGCATTAACCACTACAGGAGCATACAGAATTTCTCAATGCCTTGTGTTTGGCAAGCTCATCACCCACAAACTCAATTATTTACTTTCTTCCATTTCAAGAGAACAAGAAATGTCATAATCAAGAGTCTAAAAAGACTGACATTACAAAATAAAGCTTGTCATTTGTTCACAGATACAGCATTAATCCAGTTGCTTTATAGACCTTAGACTTATATAGAAATTATTCATCTTTCATCAAAGACTTGATCAGTTTTTTTGATTTTCTATAGCCCAGCTGTAGTGGAGTACATTTTACAGTGACTTCAGTGTGTGAAGCTAATTTTTTTAGTTAAAATGATGGGAAATAAAACCCCATGTATTTCCCATGAAGCAGTGCCTGATTAAAACAAAAATCAAACATTATATAACATCTGTAAGAATATACCGGCGGGACCTATTTAAGAAAAGTCATTTTAGAAACAGGTTGAACCCTCTAAAAAAAGTCTCTGTAGCTGCTGTATTTCTGCTACATGATTTAAGTACAATCCAAACAAGTGCAGTCAGTCAAATCTTACCCTTTTCTGCAGTCTGGTTTTAGGTGCAAGATGTAACTGAAATAAAACAAGGTGAGACCCACACCATCTCGTCAGTGCTGGCAGCTTCCAAGGGCACAGCCAAACAGCTCAACCTAAACCCCAGCTGCTTGCTCAAACAACCCTCATATTCTTTCTATTTGGACAGTGCTTTAAACCTTGTGAACAAAGGCAACGTGTTTACAGGATAAGATTTCAAGACAAGCAGTGCCAACTTTGCTTTAAGAGAGCCACAAAAAAAACTGATTGCAAGAGTTCAGGAGAGAAATCAAAATAAAGCAAGAAAACTGATAATGAATGGAAAATGTCATGGGAAAAGAGAATACTGAATTGCTTAGCCATCCTGCAGGTACTCCCAGTTATAGCTTATCAGGAGAAAAAAAAAAAAAAGTCCCCATAATTTTATTAATGGCCATTCAAATATAATTTAAAAATGATAATGAGTAATGTTGACCATGTGTCCTAGTTGGTAGTCAAACATGGACATCAAAGGCCTGTGCCAAAGGAACTTGTGTTCAACAAGCTTTGAGCTCTGCCCCAAAACACCACAGGCAAACAAGTCTTCTCTGCTTTTACTGTACAACAGCAGCTGCATTTTAAGCTCTGGAATAATTCACAGCCAATATGTGTTAGATACTTAATTGCATTTGCTTGGTTTTGTACAAGATTGTTAATCTTATATTCTTTCATTCTTAAAGCAGCTACAAAAGGTCCAGGCTTTAAACCTAAAGTGAAAAAAAACAAGCCCCCGTAAATCCCCTTCAAAAGAACAAATGTTGCCAATAGTGACTGAAACCTTAATTATTTTACCACCAATTATTTTAGCATACAGATGTGTATAAGGTACAGCGTTCACAATCCTGAACTAGCTCTTTCATCTTCCAGGATTACAAAATACAGAGGTTACTTGCTTACTTAATTCATATGAATTGAGTTAAAAGCACACTGCTTTAGAGAACGCACCAGTACAGCAGTGTGTGAGCTCTACGAGGTATTACAGTGTGCACTATGGTATGTATCCAGAAGGACGCTGTTTTTAGTGTTCAGTCACCTCAATATATTTTCTATGTATCATGTTTATACTGCTCTCCCATTATTCTGGGATAAAACAATGGCAAATGCTCTGTTAATACATAAACAGATGCTTTCCCTTGACCTAAGTCCAGGTTTGTCTTTCTGTGGCAACTAAAAAAAGATTATATATCTTGAGGTTTCGTGCGGGATGTGTTGTACACATAATTAGGATCTCATGCTACGAGTCACTTCAAGAAGAATGTCACTTCATCTCACTGCTTTTTTTTCCTCTGTCTTGTCCATATAGATGACAAAGGCTTGCAAGCAGGAGCTGTTTCTTCCTACAGGCTTATACAGCAGCTAGCGTAATAGCATCCTGATATTTTCTAGGGCCTCTAGCTGCTATGTTATACAAGTATGTAAGATGCATCATTTTCAGATATATGGACAGGAATCTACATCTCAATTACTGTATTTCTTACCTGTGTTATGGTGTCTTGTGGAGTTAAGGATTATATGCAAACAACTAAGTCGGTCCTGCTCCCATAGAATTCACAAACTGATCCTTAAAAGGGAGATGAGCATTACAAATCAGTTATGTTACAATTACAAAGATAAAATGCCAACAAGAAGTAAAAGTCTTACACCATTTACGAGGTGTGAAATAATAAATCATTGTTCAGATTCTTGTTTTGAAAAGGAGAAAGCTGCATTAAACATGAATGCTTTACATATGGCTTAACCAGGTGGACTTCACTGCTAATATCAAGAACATTGGATTTTATATGATTTTATTTCCAAAAGTAATAGAATTTCAATTTCAAACAAATCTGAAGAGGATTAATACAAATCATACTTGTTTTGATTTATGATGTAGTTAATTCAGACTGCACTCTTGTTTTAAATACACAACAGATGTTTGTGGTTACAGTCAGTAACTGGAACATGCAAGCCGTTGAGGCTAGAGGTAAGATAAATTTAAAGATCAGTGAGGGACATTAGAACTATTTGGGTTCTAGAATTTTAACACCTTTTTTTTTTTTTTGCTAAAAACATACTAACATAGAAATAGCTAATGCTACCGTCATTTAAATAACCATCTTTAAGTTTCTGAATTAAACCAGTCAAAAGCACTGGATGGTTCTTGGAGCTATTGTCAGAGCTATTGTTTCAAGCCATCTGTGGCTTACGGAAAACATCTTCTCCTCATTTGTATTCAATATATTGTTAAAACCATCAGCACTTCCTTAAAAATAAACAAACAAGTCTCAGATTGTAGACCTCAGTTTTCCATCTAAAAAAGGATTTCACAGCTATGGAGTTAATACAGCTTTGTGTTTTTTGAAGTGTTAGAACTATCCAGAATATGTTCTTTACAGTCAGTCACTAAAGATATCTTAGATCAGCACTTCCTGAACTTTCTGGATGAACAAATACTGTTCCCTTCTTAGTATGTTAGGAATCACTGTCAAACATAACTGAAAACACTGGCTTGTGAGTACCGGCAATGGCTTTGGAGACTGTCCTCTGGAAATACGTGCACTAGGCAAGTAGAAGTGCAAAATTTATGTACAACATGGGCATTAAAATGACATTCAGAGTTAAGACATTCAGAGAACAGTTTTGGTCAAGCTCTCTCGAAAGAGGTAGATATTCTGTGTATATGATTTGGGACTTGCATGTGTGTAGTTTATGTCCTTCACGACAACAAATACAGATCCTTCTGACTCCCAGGGGAGGTGCAGTTGTGTGACCATCTGTATCTTTATTAGCTGGGAAGGTGATGGTGAGGGGGGAGTTTTTAGTTTTCAACCAGATCAGCAACCTGATCTGACTGATTTCAAGCCGGCACTATTGCCTGAGCCAGGGAATGCCAAACGTGAGGTTAGGGGGGGAACTCTCTTTCACTGGCAACACAGTCCTAGCTGGGATTGGCGCAACTGTGTGAAGGCATTTTTTTCAGGCTATTTTTTAAAGTACAATAGGACGATTTTGGTTTACAACCCAGGACAGTCTGTGGCCTGGAAACCCACCTGGCCACACAGGGTAGCTTTCTGAGAGCCCCTGGCTCTGCCCCTGAGAAGGGTGAGATGCCTGATTATTCAGAAAATGTCAGCGATCAACACGCTGCTACCTCTCAGACGACAATGGGATGTGACTGACTTGTTGCCACATCTTGTCCCAGATGCTGCTGGCTTCGAGCTTAGCTGATATAAATCACCCTGCATAGCTCTCAATTACTTCACGCTCCAGCAGCAGTGTCTGTTCGAATGGTGTGTAACAGCGAGGTGGAAAAGCTGTAAACAAAACACATGCTCTGCCATTGTGTTTTATTGCAACATCTATGGTTTTCTGAACTGAAATTGTGGACTTCCCAGCAAATGACATTAGCACTACTGCATAGTCTTTATGGATTGCCGTTAAATACCTGGCCAACAGCACAGAAGTATTGTGGAAAGTGATTTCCCATTTTCAGAACTTATGCAGAGTTGTCAGACAGTAACGTGTATTGCCTTCGTACTCTTGTATCATCTTGGAGAGGGTAAAATTTAGTTATCACATCAACTACTGCCTGGCAGGAAACCAGCCCTCTGACAGAGGTATAGCAAAGACTTATAACAATAAAAGTATCTGTGTGTGGGCTAAAACTCACCAGGATTTTACAGTTGGTGTCAACCAGTTTTTGCCAGTTTTTAGCTCATCACTTCATAGGAACATCAGCAAACTATTGAATTCAAGTTTGAAAAATGAAAAGCAATTTTCAGTGCAAATAAACTGTGAAATATATTTGAAAAGCAATGTAACAATTGCAAATTGTATTTTACGAACTTTCTTCTAGCAGTAACTATCACACTAACAATACGACATTTGGGACACTGGGAATATTTAAGTTTGATAGTCTAGCGTAAGGACTGCACTAACCTTTAATAAGACTATAAAGTCATTATCGCGGGTACCATTTAACATAGTTTCACTTGACACAAGTCAGAGATGGACAGTTTTTTAAAGACGCATGGATCAAATTCTCTGCTAGTGTACACTGCCATGCTTCCATGGACTGAACCTGAGCATGAATTCTCATAAATACCCTGAGAGTATGAAAAAAATGTGTTGATCGGATTTAGTGCAGTGTTGGATATTTCACTTTAAAATAGTAAGCCTTGCCTTAAACACTGTAAAAATTTAGCAACTGTGATAGTGCAAATATGTGTTTATCTCACCTTCTTTCTGTAAGCTATTTTGGTGACATCCTCTACACAACAAAATAGCTGGGAATAAAGCCACAAAAACATTTAAACAACCCAGGAAAGCCCCCAAACTGATCACTCCAAAGAGGTTTTAAAGTAAATTAGGTTATAAACTTTCAGGCTTCTCCTTCCAGAACAGGCATGATGAAAGAAGGTGTACAAACATTCTGCGTGTGGTAGCAAGGACCCCAAGGACTGAAATCAGCAAATGGCAAGTGAGAGAGTTTTACTGCAGCAGAGGGGAGAATGAGGCGGTGTTCACCACGGAAGTCAGGCAGGAGATTAGTTTCCATTTGTTTTAGCTTCAAGTCAAACGTGTTTCTAAATCAACACAGAGACATGAATGCAGTTGTGCCTGCGGGTCTGGGGGGCAGAGGAAGAGAGCAAAGACCAGCAACAAGGATGTCCTTGGCCACAAATGCAGTTTTGCTTCACAAAAGAAGAGATGAATACTGAGCTGTGCAGAGCTCAGCTCTGTGCAGAGCAGCCTGGAGAAGACAAGCCTCAAACACAGGACAGGACAAAGACCAAAGAACGCTGCTTCAGCCTCTCAACTGGGCTTCTGCTTAAAATATCCCAAACAATTTAGCAGTCTCTCCTCCTGCCTCCACTTACCCAGCTCCAGACTCGACTGTAGTAAAGCTGTAAAAAACCCCCACGTTTGAATCGGTGCGATTCATTTTACTTTCTTGCCCCTGTTTTTGGTTCTCTCAATTTGCCTCTTCCCAGTTTCTTTGCCAGTTTGAACATCCCATTCCCCTGCCCCGCTCCCCTAAAATACCGCCTCTACTTACAGGGTAGTTTGGTCCTATAGCTTCTTATAACTTGATTTTTTTTTAAGCTAGCTATTGTTTAATTACTACTTTGAAGTCCATTTAGCAAAAAAAAAATCCCTAGTTTAAGGTGGCTTTTTGCATCCCCACCAAGCTATTCAGCAGGGCATTCATCCAGGATACAAAACTGGGCTGAAGCTTTAGGAGCTGAATGGATCACTCCAGTAGAGATTTAATTTCCATGAAATTCCTCCATGAAAATCCACTCACTCTTCTTAGATCTGACAGACAGGCAAAGACCAGCCACTACCTTTGAACCAAGTAATTTTTAAATGCATCCCACCCCTCTTTGCCCCCCATGTAAATATGAATTGCTGAGCTCACAGCACCCTGGTAGACTTTAAAACACTCATTTCTTCACAGAGTGCATGGGGGGGGAGGGGGGGGAAGCAAAGTCGAGCACATGGCTCCTTGATGACTAAACTTAGGGTGGTTTGATGAATTAACCCAAAAGTGATCTGCTGCCAGGTCCATCCCACTATGGCTAGCTCCACAGGAATAGCGGCTTTGGCAGGTCTCCCCACACGCCTGCAGGGAGACAGTTGGCAGAAGCCTGTGGAAAGCCACTGCCTGGGTCAGAGAAGGTCCCTCGCAGCTCCAGACACCTCCCAGCAGCTCTAGACACCTCCCTGTCAGCTCCGGACACCTCCCAGCAGCTCTGGACACCTCCCTGGCAGCTCTGGACACCTCCTAGCAGCTCCGGACACCTCCTAGCAGCTCCGGACCCATCCCCAGCAGTTCTGGACACCTCGCCTTGTCGCTTTAGAACAGCGCTGGAGGTGCCCNCACCTCCTAGCAGCTCCGGACCCATCCCCAGCAGTTCTGGACACCTCGCCTTGTCGCTTTAGAACAGCGCTGGAGGTGCCCCATCCACCAGACGTGGCATTGCATTTCCCGGGGTGTTTGCAGTTAGAAACTAAGCTTTTAGCCTAAACACCACAGCCGGGGGTGGTTTTGGTGCCATTTTGTCACCGGAGAAGCCAGCCGCTGGCGTGAGCTCGGTGTGCCACCAGACGGGTTCCGGTAGGCACACGGGACTCTCCAGACAAGTCTCTTTTCCTTGTTTTTTTAAAGCATTTCCACAATCCCTGTGCACAGATCGGTAAGCGTTTACCGCAGCCCGGCGCCGGTCACCGGGGCCGCTCCCGGGGGCACAGCTCCCCCTGCCGGCCGCCCGCCCCGCTGCCCCCCGTTACCGGGGCGGATGTGCGGGGCTGCCGCCGCGGCGGGTTTCGGCTAGTCGGACCCCACCGTGGCACCACCGGGTCCGGCAGCCGGGAATTGCCCCGTCCCCGCGGGCACGGCGGAGAAAGGCGGGCTGCCCCGCCTCGGCGGGCGTCGCCGCGCCCGGTCCCGGTGAAACCTCCTTAGACCCGAAGGGCTCCCGCAGGTACGAAACGCAGCCAAGCGGCAGGCAGGGAGCGGGTTTTCTGCCCCCTCCCCTCCCCCTCCCCCTTTATCCTCTGCAGTTAACACGGATTCCTTCCACTGGTGTGTTTTAGAAAATATCTACCCCGAAGTCATCAAGTGCATCACTTAATGGTTGGGCCAAAACATGGGTTTTTTTTTTAAAGTATTTCTAAAGGTTTAATATTCCAGGCATGCAAGAACTTTTCAATATTTAGCTCGCATTTAACAGATTCAAATTCGCTCCTTATTTTCCCGAGTATGGATGCATTTCCACCTTCTCTGTGCAAATCTTATTTCCGAGCCCAGGCTGCTCTTTTAACTTTACTCAGACTCCCATTGTAAATCTTTGCTGTTTAAGTTAAAAGCTGCTTCTCTTGCCTGGAGCAACTCTTCATTTAATCTTAAGTCTGCTGATTTTTCACCTAAGCCTTATTTTAAACCTTGAAGCTCGAGATCTTTCCCAAAGCTTGCCCTTTGACTGCTGTAACCGGGGAGTATCGCAGCGAACCTCTTTTTTTTCTGATTTTCTTACTATTTTTTTTTGCAGTTTGCCGTTCCTGCTCAGCACTCACAAGGTCCCTTTCTGGGTTTCCACGCGTGGCTTTGAGCTCCCGCCAGCTCCCGTGCGTTTCTGGCCGCAAAGCTGCAAGCGCCTTTGCATTCCAGGCACAATGACCCTCTGTTCCCTGGAACCTTTCTTCGGCTCCAACATCTAAATCACCAGCCCCACAGCAGGCAGAATCCCCTTCTGTTTCCTCCTTGGAAATGTTTATCTTTGCACCTACTAACTTAGGTTCATATGCTTGAACAACGAGTTTGGGAACCCATTCTTTTCCTTTTGAACCCTTCTTCCTCTAGAATTTTTGTAATTGCCATATTGTAGAGGTTTTTTCACTCTCTTTGCTCTCTCTAAAGGCAATTTTTCAAACATCAGTGATTCAGATTGATTTGCTTGACTAAAAAAGTCCTGTGCACTGAAATGAGGAGAAAATAACTCCTCCCAGTGTTTTCCTTCCATTCCTAAGGTTTGTTTCCTATCACAGGGGAAAAAAAAAGTTAAAACAATATACTTTCACTTTGATGTGAATGCTGATTATTTTTCTTGTAGAAAGACTTAAAACTTTGAATACCTTTCCTTAGCAGTTCTCATATAAGGCTGCGTGGGAAACTCACACACCAAGGTGGTTTTATTCAGAATAAATAAGGGTCTTAGCAATGTTACTACACACTAAATAAACTATACAGGAGCTCAGCTGTATTTTAGCTGTTGGTGTGATATTAAAGCTGTTGGTATGATATTAGTTTGTCGGAGGAAACATTTTAGAACTATGCTTTTTAAAACCAAATAAAGGTGTATAGCTCATGCATTAAGCAAAACTTATTTTTAAAAGAAAGTAAGTTTTATAGGACCTGTGTTTGAAATGTTTACATTTATGGACTGAGGATTACAAACTATATTTGTTGTAAACTCACTTCTTCATTTAATCACATCACCACTCAAACTCTTCAAAGGTACTTACTTTGTTTTAACATTTGCATTGGGATCTGAATATATGAAACACAGCTGCAATTTAGGCGCTAAGTGTTATTTAAGAACTGTGGAGGTGTCAGACCTTATTCTGCGGAATTGCGAGAAAGCTATACGCAGTATAGACAGGCAATATATGCTGCCTCTGGTAACCCTGACAATTGCCCTTTAATCCTGACCTACAAGATTCCTGATATCCCAGTCATAGTCCATTCTTGGCGTATAAACTCAGCAGAGGCACAATTATACAGAATCATACAAGTTTTGCTAGAGAAACAAACTTCTGTAGGAACTTCAAGGGTATCTCCAAATCCATAGCACTTAAAACTAAATCAGGACATGAGTCAAAACCTCCAGGAGTGAAAAATTTGGAGTACATTATTATCCTATTTTCTCAGAATTATTTGTTCAGTTATGTTTCACTGCACTGTAATTGCTGAACCGAGGAAATGAAACCCAGTTTACTTGCTATTAAAAATAGAAAAGTAACAAATTTTATCTGGATTTACATTAAAATCCCATAAGAACAACTGCATGAGGTGAAATATATTGACAAAGGATTATGGTAAATGTTAGTCTGTTCTCAGAACAGGATAATCTTAAGTATAATTTAAAATTTTGTAAGTATTATAAGTAGTATAAACTAGATGTGAACAAGATTTTTGACACAGGCTTTATATTTGTGCATGAGGAAAGTTAATAACTAAATAGCAGCAGTAACATTTCACTTAACCACAATCAAACAATTGGACAGTAATGAGTTCAGAGATGCTTTATAATATGTCAAGGTACTCCTACACGGTTTGAGTATGAATAAATTGAAATACAAACGTTGCAGAAAGGATGTCTTCTACTTTGGTTTCTATATAAACTTCTCACTGACATTAGGGAAGGATCAGTGTAAATTGAAGGCAGTTTGAAGTCCCGAATTTCTGTCTCGGTTGACTGAGGATTAATAATCATGGAATCTGTCTTCCTCCTCTGTGGGATTTTGGTCTTCCTGATCTTACAGTTATTAGCCACTAGTGCAGTTGTTTCAGTCCCCATTCTAACAAGCAGGTATCTCCATCTTAGAGGTCAGCACTAAATTAATCTGGAAAAGAGTCTGAAGTCATACAGGCAAGGATCTTATTAATCATAAGAGAATGGCAACTTCACCTGAAGTTGTCCTAGAACAAGATCGACATGCTCCGAGAGTGCAGGTAGCAGAAATGTGCAGCCTGTTGTGTAGTGAGGAGCCATTCAGGGCAGGGGTGGTACATTCATGTATCGGGTTGGAAACAAAACTGCAGTTGCATATAGGAAAAAGGGAAAAGGAAGAAAGGAAGCAAGACAGGAAGAAAGAGAAAAAAGACAGGAAGAGGAAGGAAGCAAGGAAGGAAGGAAAGAAAATGAAAATGTAAATACTATTATTTATCCATTATACTGCTAAGCTTTGAATCGTTCCAACTAGGTATCCCAAAACTCAGCTCCAGGCTTTGGAAACGTAAGATTCCTGACCACGTTACCAATGAATACAATTAGCCATGACACATCTGCCTCATAACAAAATATGCTGGCTTCCAATGCAGCGAATAAATAAACTAAAACCGAACAACAAACTGGCATTTAATTAAATACCGGAGGGCTGACTTTCCAGGTGCACTGAGGGTGCAGGATTGTGTAAGTGAAAGGAGCGTTTCTGATCTCCTCCCACCATCCTCAGCTGGACTTTTCTGCATCCTCCCTTGTCTGGACTCCAGCCATTGCTTTATGCTAAAGTCTGCCAGTTCAGCTCATGGAAAAATTACATTTTGGAGGTGTGTTGTTTTTTAACAGGTCAGCACGATGAACCAACTCCCCCTGTACCTGTGTAAGCATGAGGGGAAGGAATGAGCGGCTGCAAGAGAGGCTGAAGAACAGCACCCTTTGTACTGCCGTCCTCCTTCAACACTGACCTGGGCACCAGGGGAACTGCCCTAAGCACCCGCCTGGCTCTGCTGAGCTGGTGTGCTGCAGAGACCTCAACAGGACAGCAACTGCGGGGCTCAAAATTTTGGATACTTCACAGAATCACAGAATGGTTTAGGTTGGAAGGGACCTTCAAGATCACCTAGTCCCAACCCCCCTGCCATGGGCAGGGACACCTCCCACTAGACCAGGGTGCTCCAAGCCCCGTCCAACCTGGCCTTGAACACCTCCAGGGATGGGGCAGCCACAGTGTCCCTTCCTTACTTGCCCTGTAAATCACTCCTGTGCATGTATGTGAGACAGAGCGTACAACGTGATCTTCAAAAATGTCTTCTGCCAATATAATTGCCTGATAAATCAACTAAAAATTAAATAGTAACAGAAAGAGTTATCAAAACCCACTGTTCCTAGAGGAGTACAGGTACTCTATGCAGCTTAGTCCTCTTCTACTACAGAGGTAAATTATACGAGTTAAAAGCAACCGACGTGAGTTATGACTAGCTTTGGAACGGCCCATATTCCAAGCGGCAGTTCTCCAGTAACACGCTGATGTTCCTAGCTCTGTAATTGCAGCAATTTTGGTCACAATCTTAGTCTCTGGAACTGGCAGCCTGTCCTCTTGGGCTTGCCCTGAAAATGGGCTTTCTTACATGACACGTATTATACCTCTAAGATAAACTGGTAGCTAAGGGGCACAGGAGAGGAGGGAAGGAGAAACTCATCAGGTTTCCTGCTGCAGCCCGATCTCAGAGGAAGCCATTGTTTCCTGCAGCTTGGGTAGGGGAGCCCTACGAGCCAGCTGGGTGTTTGCTTCAAGAAAGAGATCTATTTGGGTAAGTCAAAAGCTGGGTAGGAGCACGCAAAGAGCAGTGCCGAATGAGGCTGGAAAGAACACCACCAGTCATGCCAAAACAATCAGAAGCCACCAGATCTGCCACTGCTGCATAGCCGTATTTATGGGTATGGTATCGTGATAGACAATCCCATCACCACCTTGCAAGAAGATGGTGCTTCCACGATCAAGCCCCATGTTTGTGGAGTCTCCTCTTCCAGGCTAACGACAAGCCTATTGTAGAGGGGAACGGAGAGGGTCTAGGCTTCTCTGACAACCAGTAACAATTTTGTGACCTAGGTAAATTTGGCCTAGACACCCTCTAAGAAAGAACCTAATGAAAGAAGAGAGGAGCGCTCAGGTAGGTTTATTTGTTTTTTTCTTAATTTCCATTTCTTCATCCCTCCCCACCCTTACTTTCTCCACCTCAGTGCTTTCCCCTCTATCTCTCCTCCTTTCCTAAAAGCGCTTGTCAAAGGTCTCCAGGTATGGAACAAAGGGATTGCTTTTTGAAGGGACTGTTGTATTCTAGGAGCATGCACTAGCAGGAAAACCAAAAAACAACTAACCAAACAAAAAGGTGAATACTTCAAGCGACGTAAGATCATTCCAAACTGCATGCTTTCTTGGGACAGACAGCTTTTCTAGCAACGGAACGAAAATCCCAACAATGAAAAATTGCAGTTACAGGCTAGTAACTGATACTTTGAAGGTGCCACCCATAAAATTGAAATGAGGCCACAGGTCCCCATGAGCAGATGAGGAGCAGCCCACCGCACACAACACACTGCAGAAGCTCTTTGCAGAAACAAGCTCTTTGCAGGAAGATGTCCTGGGTGGGCAGGGACGGCTGTGTCCCAACTCACTCAGAGTCGCTGCGGTTCAACAGCACTGAACTGAGCAAAACTTTGTACAAAGAGGAACACAAATAATTAGAAGAAGCCATCAAACCACAGACAGAACTTGGTGGCAAACCATGGATTTTAACCTCTTATCACATTGTGTTTAATCATCTGTTTTCGTAAGTGGTAACCCTGTTTTCACGCTCTAACAACCAAGACAAGAGAAAGAAAGAGACATATTAGTGTTGCTTTTCTGGGACATTCATCTTTCTCCCTCAGAAATGCTCTCCTTTGGAAACATGCATCAGCCCGAATCCATTTGAGATGAAAACCACTAAAATAAAAATATATTGAGTATACTGATACAAGTGTACCTTCTGGCTGACGTTATTCCCCAGCCTGCCTCTCCCACCAGATGCTGTCACCATCCCTGCTGGCACAACAGTTTAAAATAAGCCCCTTTATCTCCCCAGCTTTCACCTGAACCAGATTAACCGAACACATCTATGTACATTACTTAATGATTTTTCTTAATGAGGACTAGAGTGTGCAATGCGAGTCGCTCTGTCCTTACATCTACAGGGTCAGTGATCTTTGGCAGAGGACTGAGATAACAAGCTGGAGGCAGCAATATCTTCAAACACCCTTGCTGGATCTGGAAAAGAGTATTTGTAAATGGCACAAGATTTCTAAACACACAGTAAAAATAAACATCTAATGTTCCAGTTTAAGGAGGGTAACAGCTCTGTTTCCAAGTGACCGGGTAAACGATGGTAATGAGGTCAGGAAGCAAAAGTGACCTCGGGAGTCAAGCCACTGGAGGAGCTGGGTGGTCATTCCTCTAGTCCGCAAGAATCGGTCAATACCCAGACTGATGGTCCTATGGTCTGCAGATGCAGAGCAGGGTGGCAGCTTGCTCTTCAGGAGAGAGATGTGCATGTTAAACAAGCTCCTTTTCAGAACACTGAGAGCAACCTCTGTAATCAGCCTTCCCACCCTCTGTTCTCCGCACTCGCCGCTGCATGGGGGCAGCACTGCTTTCCAGGGACAAGGAAACCTGCCAGGTCGACAGCGCTTCCAAGAAACTGGTGGTTTACTTTTAAAGCATTAGAAAAAAAAGATGTTCAGAATTTCAGTTTCTGGATTTCATGAAGCGTAAGACCGTCAAACCTGCAAAAAAACCCCCAGCAAACCCACAGAAAAATGAAATCATACTGCAGGAGGAGAAACAGGACAGCACTGCCGGAAGACACAGAGAAAATTTCCAGTTGTTTCCATTTTCCTTTTATTAAGTCTTCCCTAATGCACAGTTTCTCTCTGCACCGTGAACCACGTAGGAGATAAGCTAGTTGCTTTGCTTCTTGTACTGCTGGGAGGTGCTCAGACATTACACTGATGTACCCGGCCTGAATGCCCGTGCAGAACAGAAGATGGTCAGCTGCTAAATTTCCTGAGAAAATTTCCTTGAGAGACATTAGATCTACTCACTAATTCTAAGGAGAGACTCGTTGGCTTCTCCTCCAGACATTCAGCAAGAATCCTCTCAGGTCTCTGGCTTGAAAAATGATCCATCGAGAGTTATTGCCAAGAAAAGAAGGGAAAATTAAAGCTTTCAGAATAACTAATAAAAATTACTCGAATCACAACCAATTTCTCCTGCAGCTTTAGGTAGCACATGGCATGAGTTCATCCCAGATAAAATGCAAAAGGTTCTGAATTATCAAGTCCCAGTCTTTTGAGACATAGTTAGGAAGTTTTTTTAAGCATTATAATATAACTACTTCTGTTGACATTTCATTTGAGACCAAATATATTTTAATATTAAGGAACACAAATCACAGTGAATTTTCACTGTAGATATTAGACACCAGCAGAAATCCCCCCAATGTGTTCTGGATAATACTGCAAAAGATTTAAATGGAACTCAAAAACATCTCAAACACCTTTTATTCTAATTTGTATGTTTACTTCACCTTACCATGACTACCTTTGAGAATCAGAGCTGCACTTACCTGAGCTACGAGATCTTAATTACATCTGAAAAAGTATTTAGGAAAGCAGAATAGTGGATAGGAAAAGAAGATACAGAAAATAAAGACATTATTTTATGGGATACTGTTGCCGTTCTTACTCTGATTGCTGGAGATGTTTGAAAAAAAATGCTCTAAAGGTCTGGGAGCTACATGTATGGATGGATGCTATCTTCAGGTCTAGGACAGACACATTTTCTAGAGCTAGGGGGCTCCTGGAGATATTGTGGGACCAAAACGTGATTCAGCCCCTTTCTGAAAACCAGCTGTTCACTTGACAATTCCCACTGCTAATCAAGATTTCATTAGTTACAAGGTTTTTCTCTTTTTTTTTTTTTCTGGACTCAATTTATCCCTTTGGAGCCTTGCCACAAGTTACGTCAAACTGCAGATACATTTTTGTCCATGAAGTCACCCATTTTTTTAACTGGAAGTGGGTTGGAGAAGCAGTTTTGGTTGGGAAAGCATCCCTCATCCCACTTTCTCACATCCGACTTGTGAAGAGCGGGACTGTTGTGCAGGTTCCCAGATTTCCCAGTCCAGCAGTAGGTTCAGCGCTGTGTATTAAGATGCGTTTCCTCTGACTCCTTTTAATAAAAACTGAGCCTTCTGTGGGTAGGTCTGTATTCCCTGAGAGCAACGGGGGGGGCTTTGGAGTTGTCGCCCTTGCTTTGCGACATGCCAACTACGATTTCCGTGGGTTGTCTGACATGGGGTTACTCCATCCTGTATCCCCATCCTCCCGGAGAACAGCCCAGCGTCAGCTTCTGACGGGGTTAATGGAGGAGGGGGAGTCTACTGTCGCCCTTTCACAGCTGAGAGGGCACGGGAGAGCAATTACACCTCTTTGTGCTCGCTTAAACGTATTTTGCTTTTCATCAGTATAACAAAGATAAAATACATTTCTGAGATATGTAATAAAGGATGCTACTTTTTGTAATGTGAAGATTTAAATATGAAATTATAGAAATAATATTTAAAATGTAATTATATGGTTTGAAACATATTTTATATGTGTCTTTCTTGTACACGGTGCTGGTTTATGCTGTGCATATATATTATGTCATGGAAATGTGTGACATATATTATTATGTGTTTCAGCCTCAACATTTACTTAGCCAAGGATATAATTAACACCTTGATAGACTGAAGCACCTCCAGTTTGTATCAAGTAGCGAGTGACTGGTCCATGCTGAGCAAGGGCCAAACCCACAAACATTTATTGGAACAAGCTTTCCCTCTCAATTCTTTCAGCTTCTCTCCTTGTATTAAAAAGAAGCACTGAACGAAATGGAAATTAACCATCCCTAGCTCACAAATCTCTTTTTTGTTCTGATATTAGCTTCTCTTTGTTTTATGAGATCCTACTCTAAATCCTCCTTCCGGCTGCTGCAGGTTCTGGGCTGAGGTGGGCACGTGGGAATGGCGAGTCGAGTTTAGGAAAACCCTGTGGTCAAACAAGACAAGGAAGTTGGGTAGCAGCCATTAACTGCTGCTTCATTAGAAGTTAAATCTTCACTCACTAAATGCCATAGCCACCAACCGCAAAGAAAATTATCTTGTCATAGTATAGAAGAGTGTGATCTGTATGTTGAACCTGAGAAAATACATCTAGTATTAAATATCAGTGAACCTGGTCTACTATTCTAGTAGTGACTCACCAGTCTGGCATTAGATATAGCCAGTATTTGAGCTTTCCAGCGGCTGATAGATAAATTGGTTTAATTTAATTCTGGTAAATTAGAAATACCTTCCATTTCCAAGGTAACAAGGTATCTGAATGAAAATGTCTTCTGGACATGGAATACTTCACAGAGTCTGTCCTTTCTATTTCCGGGTGCCCTCCTTTTGCTCTTAGAAAAATCAGCATCGCACCTTGAGAATACAGGGTTGCATTCTTCCAAAGGGGAGGGAGTATAGGAGATCCATAAAATATCTTTAAAAATACTCTCTTATCTTGTTCTCCAGGGAAGGTTTAGAAGGCTTTGGTATACATTTCAGTATGAACCCTATTAATTTATCAACTGCAGTGTTTATGTTGGGAAATGCATCCTTCTCTTTCTGTAAGCAAGATGTCTTTACCTTGACAGACACTTTTCCGAAAAAAAAAAGAAAACCAAGAACAGATCACAGAAACCTCTGCCTGCCTTGTGGGAATTTGGCTAAAAAGAGAAGATGAGAACATGAGGCATTCCACTGACAAGTGCCATGAAGCTTTTCCAAATCCAACTATTTCAGGTTTCACACTTTTTTTTTTTTTTTTTCATTAGGAAACTAAACAGCACAACACGCTCAGAGATAATACACTTTTAGTGGACCATTTTACTTTGGGAAATAACTAGTTTTCTATCTTTAAAGGATGCGATCAGCCTTACTCCTAAAGCACATAGGAGTCTGGCACTGCACCACAGGCTCCATCAATAATAATTGATTATTATTATCAATAAATAAATCAGGTGTCTTAGCCTCCAGCATCAGCGAACGACTCTCCTCTCTTCCAGCCCCTCTCCCCCCAGGATGCAGCCTTGTGTTTGATCACTTCCCCATCCCTTACGGCCCCGCTCCACCACTTCTCCAGCTCCTTCCACTCTTGTCCACCCAGTAGCTGCTCTTGCTCTTGCTCGGACCTTTAAAATTACTTTAGATTACTTCAATGTGCATGTCGGAGGGGCGAGCGACTGCCAGCTTTCTTCTTTTACAGTGTTGACTTTATCCAGGGCACGATCCCGTCAAGCCACAAATTCCAACAATTCGGGGCTGGGCTGCATCTTCTCTTAAAGAGCCATCCTGTATTACAAACGTACATAAAAACTGAAACAACGATGGGACCATGCGGTGGGAATGTTGAAGAGATGTACTATTGCAAATAACAACATTTATTTGGTATAGGTAATTTTATTTTTAAAATGAAGTACACGTATTTAAGAAGTGTGCTTATTTCTTTTTTGTGAAATTTCAATATTTAAGAAATGTCCTTATTTCTTCCTTGCAAAATTTCAATATTTAAGAAATGTGCTTTTTTCTTCCTTGTAAAATTTCAATATTTAAGAAATGTGCTTATTTCTTTCTTGCAATATTTCAGCATTTAAGAAATGTGCTTATTTCTTCCTTGCAAAATTTCAAAGGTGGACTATTAAACTTCCCATTAGAAATCTAGGTTTCAATAGTCTTTTCGAAAGAGTAAAGAGTCCTTAAGAACCATGATTTAACTGAAAGAGTAGATAATAATTTGTTAGTGTTTCTCAACGAAATTACAAATACATAGTAAAGCCCTTCTAAAAAGACACTAGAAAATTAATTAAAATAAGTCTCATTATAGCTAGATATTAAAATAACATTGGATTTTTGTTGTTTGGTGATCATTAATTGTTTGAATGCTAAGAGATATTCCAGGATTAATTCTGTGACTTTATGAATAGATGTTTATTAATGTTTGGACGTTCTCACAATGTGTTTAATGGTATCTTCCCCCTTGAATTGCAATCTTAACTGTAATTTAACAAACTGTGCAACTTAAGTTCTGCTACCCAAAATATCCTCCATGCCTTAACCAACTTTAGGGTCCTTTAACTGCCTTTTTATACAAAATTTTAGGCTAGGAGGAACAAAAGGATGCACTTTTCACGACCCTGGAACCCTGTGACCACTGGGAAATCAAAAGGGTGGTGACACGAAGGAAAACTATTGTCCACAAAAATAAGCTCTTCAAGGGGCACCAGGAATGCACAATAAAATCCCAGTTTCCTTTGTGTAGCTGTTTATGCCCATGGCTTGCATCATCCAAAGCTCAAGAAAGGATCTAAACTAAAAAAGGAACCCTGGTTTCTAAGAAAATTCCATATTCTTCTTAAAAAACCCCCACAACCCTATGTGAAATACAATCTTTTAAGAATTCATCATCTCTTTACAAATTAAATATGTCACTCTGAGGCAATGAAAACCCTTCAGCCTGCTCTGTGGGAATCCGCGAGGTAGATTTAAAAAGTGATTCCAGCAAATAGGAGCAGATGGGAAAATACCCTGATTTGTCAGGACTGGAGGATTTAGTGAATTTGCTGCCTTCTAACTCTATCGTTACTAGAACGTAGCAGCATGTAAGAGCTTAATTAGAGAATAAGCTCTACTTTGACCTGAAAACATTTCAAGTCAAAAGAAAAAAAAAAAGAAAAAAGAGGACCGGTCCTAAATTCTTAATTAAGCAAAGCTGCTATTGAAGCCAGTAGTCTTTTTTTCCGCTGAAGAGTGAAAAACCTGGAAAAAATAACCAGATCTTGCAAATAAAAAATATACATAAATAAAATTGTGTGTGAGCCTCGTGTTATAGTCTCTCAAAGTAATCTATTGTATCCTATATCATTATACAAAATGTAAAAAGTTATTGTTGTGAAAGTCTTTTTCAAAGACATTTTCCTAATTCAACTTGAAATCAGTGAAGAGAAAAAAATCCATTGACTTTAATAAGCTTTGTATCAGGGAATTGCCTGGTAATTTATGCAAAACAATGTGATTAAAGTTTCTTCTAATAAAATCAGTTAATAAAAATGTGTACAGGTAAAATATGCAGTTAAAACAGTTTTGTTTGTGTATAAATATTACCCAGAGGTTTGCAGAGCTCAGTTAAAGTGCTGTGCTAGTGCAGCAAGTTTAGGCAATAAAAAGGGTCAGATACTACTTGTAAGCAAAAGTGAAATCAACTGATTTTTCTCATTTCTTCTTGGAGGCTTTCAAAAAAAAGTAAGCAAAAGCATATTTGGAGAAAAAAAAAAACAGTTCAAAAGGCTGTAGCCTTAACAGGAAAATGGAGAAGTATTTTTTTTAAAAGATTATTTTAAATTGTACAATTTAACAATTAAAATGATTGCGAGAATTTCTTTGTGGAGAACGATGCTAAAAGTACTGAAACATTTTCTCTTGCAACTGTTGGTCATCTCTGCAGAAACATGGAAAATAATACCTTTTTAAAAAGACAATTACACTGTCCTGAAAGCAATAATTTTTAAGCTGCTAATGTATGCGATCTTTTTAATGCTTATTTTTGGCTGTAGATTTTGTAGTGAGAATAAATGATAACAATACTTCTAAACCTGATTATGCCAAAGCTGGAAGAAGCAGCACAACAAAAGCCCGCAGCCTAACAGGCGTGCTAAAAACTTCATAAAATGCCCAAACCTACAAGTGACCTCTCGAGCCCTGAGGCACCTCGCGCAGCCCACAACGTTTCGATGACAAACTGTACTTATTCTTGGCCACATTTTCAAACAGTTTGTGAAGGGATTTCATGTATTTCCTATGAAGCAGAGAAGAAATTTACATGGAATTCTGTGTAATCGTGCAACAAAAAGAACAGTTCAAGAATTGAAGCACTCTTGAAGGTTGACGTATTTTTTCACATTTAATCCAAAATTGATGTTATGGAGGTCGACAGGAGATTGCAAACGCAGACCAATCTGAAGGGAAAAACTCATGTTCGATTTTGTGTTATTCTCATTGAATCTTCAGTCTTTAGGCTAAAGTTTTGTGCTTTTCAGTTAGTAGAGAGAGGAACTCTTTATCTCCCAGGCAGGCAAAGCACCCTCACCAAAAGCTGTGATGCCACGAGCCACGGCCGTCATCAACGGTTTTTGACACAGCACTCATCAGGAGGAACGGGAGAGAATAGGATCTACCAAAATGAGTAATTCAGAAAAGAAAGGACGAGTCAAGCTAAATCAAACTAAACCAGAAAGACATATTGTTTTAATGCTTTACATTACACTATGTGTAAGGTACAATATCTCTGATCCATTGAATGTTTAAATTATGCAGAGGTTCCTGTGGAAAATCCTGCTTCAGAATCTGCATTTCAGTTTTACATAGGAACATATGGTAAATTAAAAAAAAAAAAAAAAAAAAAAAAAAAAAAAAATATCCTGAGTGTACCCTCGTAATTTGCCTTTAAACCTTTCATCTTCCAAATTACACAGGTTTTTTTTAAGCAGAACAGCCAAAATCTAATGCAGAGGTATGTGGCAGAAAATATACTTCAAATCACTAAACAGAGATCTTTTTGCTGCCTTTTTATACAAAATTCCAGGTCCATTATAACAAAAGGATGCACTTTGCACGACCTTGAGAGCCTGTGACCATTGGGAAATCAAAAGGGTAGTGACACTAAGGAAAACTATTGTCCAGAAAAATAAGCCTCTCCAAGGGGCACCAAGAATCCACAATAAAATCCCTGTTTCCAAGAAAATTCAGGCATTTCCATCAAAAAAGACTGGTAAGATAAATAGAATGTCCTCATAAGCCACAGATTCTTAATAATACAAAATGTCTAAGTCCACGGTAAACAAAGCCCCAAGGAAAACTAACATCTACTAACTCAGGCTTCTCAAGACCTGGGTCACGACCCAGCGCCTGGTCACGAGGGACCTCAAAAGCGTTTCTGAGCCGAAATTGCAGGGAATTTGGTTTGCATAATATACATTGCTGTTAGAGTTTCGCTCCCGTGCAGAGCTCATAAAACTCCTGCAACTATCTCCTCGCTGACAGATATGATTTCCACGTCAGCAATTACCGCTGCCGTTATCTTTTCAGCATTTCAGTTTACATGGGAACACATGCTGATCTGAAAGAAGCCCCAGCACGCTGGCTGCTTTCTTGCTGTCTGCCCTTCAATTTTGGGCATCTTTGGGTTTTTTTTCCCCAAGTTTTTCAATTAATCCATTTTAAAAAAATCAATAGTAAAGGCATTTTGCTATCCATTTTGCACTTTGCTTTATAATTCTGTCTCAAGACTCTTAATTTTTCAATTGCTTTTTTCGGTCTCCAGCCTCTTCAGTTTCTTCTAATGATGGTATCGGAGAAAAAAATATTTGTGATAGATTCAAATATCAGAATGTGGTATTTTGTGGAAAATGAGTGTGGCTATGTTGCTGAAGCCGTTTGCAGAATGCCTGTTTTTAGATTGAGTCCTGCTCATACTAAACTCACCTTTTTCTGTCTCAGACCTGTAGGAGGCAGAACTTAACAAATCTTTCACCATTTTACGTGGCACGAAGGCATTTTTCCTACCGAATGCCATGTTCTTGCTAGTCAGTGCTGGCAAGAATTAATTGACCAGGGAAAGTTATACAAGACCATGCTTCTAGTTGATATATACTTTTAAAATCTCATCCCGCAAATATTTACATGCCCGAGTAACTTTACTCACATAAATAAAGCTACTTGCATGTTTAGGTGTTTGCAGAATTGGCCTATGATTTCCATGAAAATCTAAAGAAAATAATGTATGATTTTTCTCGAAGAGTTAACTAAAGGGCATATGTAATAAGCGGACTTGGGAACGAGATGACTTATTTATTAACCCGGTTTAGTATAAATTCTTAAGAGTTACTGCCTCCGAGAATTCCTACACACTGGCTGTAAATTTTAACTTTTATGCTTGCAAAAACTGGTAGGGAACGTTACTAAAGTTAAAACGTTGTGAGTATGTTTCAAGGGTGGAATCACAATAACGTGAATGTTTTCACTCATTTTTGCAAGGCTGACAGCTCTGCGATGTAAACTGCAAATTTGCCTCAGCTGGTTACATATGGCTCATGTTTAACCAGAAAATAATTTAACGTAATGAGCTGCACAGTAAACCGTCTTTAAACATTAACAGAACCTGGTGTCCTGAGACACGTGATTTCCATGAAAAAATACCTTTCATCCACATCAATTCCATGTTCTATTTGGATTAATGAAATTACACTGCAGAAGCATTGCTTTTAAAATAGACTTCATAGGTTTGTTTATACAGGAGGAGTAAATTTATGCAAACACGGGGAAGGGGGTGTCTTCCCAGAACTAACAACTCCAAGTTCTAGAAAAGGACTATGCCAGGAGGGATGATTTTTTGCAAATCCGACAGGGCGGGAGCTGCTCTTGCATCCCTCTGGCTAGAAGGCAAAGGGGAGGCAGCACTGGCAGGACTGAGGGCACGGCATCTGCTGGCACATCCCCATGGCTGGAAGAGGGGCTTCTGTGGTGCTGGACCTTGGTCTGCCACCAGACCCTGAGCTGCCAGCGGACTCTGAGCTGCCATCAGACTCTGGGCTGCCACCGGACTCTGGGCTACCACCAGACACTGAGCTGCCACTGGACTCTGGGCTACCACTGGACC
>VYXH01010592.1:0-36392 GCA_013397275.1 Burhinus bistriatus
AGGGAAGTTGTGGTTGCCCCATCAATGGAAGTATTCAAGGCCAGGTTGGATGAGGCTTTGAGCAATCTGGTGTAGTAGGAGGTGTCCTTGCCCATGGCAAAGGATTTGAAACTAGATGATTTTTAAGGTCTCTTCCAACCTAAACCATTGTATGATTCTATGATCTACCTCCATGTTCTTTAATCCCCACTATCAGGTATCTATACACATTGACAAGACCCACTGAGCCTTATCTTATCCACGCTTAACATGCCCAACTTTCTTAGTCCCTCCTCATCTGAAAGATGGTTTGGTCCTTCTATCATCTTCATGGTCCTTTGCTGGACACACTCCATATTTTTCCTCGAACTTGGGATCTAGTATTTGCCCTGGCGATCAGGTCAGTTGCCAAGGGGAGCTGCTCCAGAGCCCAACTTATCTGCAGCAGAGCGGCAGACGGTGCACAGGGGGTTTTTTGAGGCAGGGAAATGCCAGGGCAGCAGACCAACCTGCCAGGAGCTGGCAGCTCTGGTGAGAGATGCTGAGGGGGCCTGGGCATTGCCAGGGCAATGGCGGTCACCCCTACACCTATGAAAAGCAGCCTGGGCAGTGTGAGTGACCAGGAACACTGCCAACAGAGCGGGCGAACACGGCATGGTGCCTCAGCCAGGGCATGGCATGTCAGTTTGCGTGGAAGGACATGCAGGAAGGGTGTCGTCACCCTACCAGCCTGAAAGGTCAGTTCAGTTGGTGGTCATCACCCTCTTAGACAGGTCTTAGCTATAGTATCCACCCAGCAGAAATTTATATCCTCTGCTCTCACCAGAATAGATGTGGCAACCCAGACAGAGCTCCCACGAAAACATACAACTGTCAAGGACTTGGGCTGCAGGGAGTGCCAGAGCCTTTCACTGGTAATGCACAGTATTAGTGAGAACTGCTGTGTGAGATGTGACCAGGTGGATGATCTGCTCAGCCTGGTGGCAGAGCTATGNGACTGTTCTCTTAGGAAGTCTGCTGCCTCCCTGGGCTAAGATCCAGATTAAGGACATCACTAGGAAACTTCCTAGCCTTGAACAGCCCTTGAACTGCTACCCATTATTGCTCTTCCATGTGGGTGGTGATGAAGATGCAATGATTAGTCCAAGGGTCATCAAAACAGACTTCAGGGCCTTGCGACATTTGGTAAGGGAATTTGGAGCACAGGTAATTTTCTCCTCTATTTTCCCAGTTGCAGGCAGCAACATTGGGAGAAACAGACAGACCCTGTCTATTAACAGATGGCTCCATGGCTGATGTCACCATCACAATTTTGAGTTTTTTGATAATGGAATGGTTTACATGGCAGCAGGACTGCTGTCATCAGGTGGGATTCACCTTTCTCACAGGAAGAGGGTCTTTGCTCATGAAGTAGCAGGCTTATTGACAGAGCTTTAAACTAAGCTTGAGGGGGGAGGGGGGCAATATCAGGTTTGTCTGTGACAAGCTGTGGGATGACATGCCAAGTTTAGAAGGATGGTGTGCTAGTGAGGGCCCTCAGCCTGTTGCTATGAGATGTGCTGGCTACACTGGAGCACATTTGAAGTCTTACAGAGGTGAGCTGGGGGCTCCTGAGGTAACAGGGAAACACTGGTGAAATGCCTCAAAGTAATTAACGTATGTTCCTCTAAGCAGGTGACAGCCAACAGCCCAGTTGAAGTACCTCTACACAAATGCATGCAGCATGGGTAACAAGCAGGAGGAGCTGGAAGCCACCGTGACACTAGAAAGCTATGACCTAGTTCCCATTACTGAAAATTCATGGGATGAATCCCATGACTGGAGTGCAGCTATCAATGGCTACAGGCTGTTCCGAAGTTGCAGGAGAGGAAGGAGGGGTGGAGGCATTGCCTTCTACGTCAAGAAATGGATAGCGGGTGAAAAGCTGTCTCTGAAGAATAGCCATTAGCAGATTGAATGCTTATGGGTAAGAATTAGAGACTGAGGCAACAAAGTGAACCTTGTGGTTGATGTTGACTACTGGCCGCCCAATCAAGGGGAGCCTATCGACAAAGCCCTCTTACTCCAGCTACAGGAAGCATTGCGCTTGCAGGCTCTTGTCCTGCTGAGGGACTTCAACCAGCCCAACATCTGCTGGAAAAACAGCATGATGAGCGGTAGGCAATCCAGGAGATTCCTGGATTGCATTGAGGATAACTTCTTAAGGCAGGTAATAGACAGCCTTGCCAGAGGGAATGCAATACTGCACCTGCTGGTCACCAGCGCAAGTGAGCTAATCAGTGATGTCAAGATCGAAGGCAGCCTGGGCTGCAGTGATCATGCAGTGGTGGAGTTTGCAGTCCTGAGGGATATGGGTCAGGCGAAGAGTAAAGTCAGGACCCTGAATTTTAAGAAAGCAAACTTCCAGCTGGTCAAGGAGTTAGCCAATAGGACCCCATGGGAAACTACCCTCAGGGACAAGGGAGCAGAACAGAACTGGCAGATCTTTAAGGATGTTTTCGATAGAGTGCAAAAGCCCTTGATCCCTAGGTGTAAGAAATCAGGAAAGGAGGGCAAGAGACTGGCAAGGCTGAGTCAAGACCTGCTGGTCAAACTGAAGGGCAAGAAGGAAATGCACAGGCAGTGGAAGCAGGAATGACACTGCCCGGTAGTGTAGAGATGGGGTCAAGAAGGCCAAGGCTCAGCTGGAGCTGAACATGGCAAGGGACAGAAAGAATAATAAGAAAGACATCTACAGGTATGTCAGCCAGAAAAGGAAGGTCAAAGAAAGCATACCCCCTTGATGAACAAGATTGGCAAAATGGTAACAATGGATGAGCAGAAGGCTGTGACACTCAACAACTTTTTTGCCTCAGTCTTCACTGGCAACCTCTCTCCCCACACCTCTCAAGTGGATGGACCACAAGACGGAGACTGGAGAAGCAAAGTCCCTTCCCCTGTAAGAGAATATCGAGTTTGTGACTACCTGAGGAACTTGAACATACAGAAGTCTATGGGACCTGACAAGATACGTCCCAGAGTTCTGAGGGAATTGGCTAATGTACTTGCCAAGCCACTCTCTATGATATTTGAAAAGTCATGGCAGTCAGGTGAAGTCCCCAGTGACTGGAAAAAGGGAACCATTGCACCCATTTTTAAAAAAGGTAGAAAGGAGGACCCTGGGAACTACTGACCTGTCAGCCTCACCTCTGTGCCTGGGAAGATCATGGAACAGATCATCCTAGAAGTTGTGCTAAGGCCTATGGAGGAGAGGGAGGTGATTCGAGACAGCCAGCATGGCTTCACCAAGGGTGTGTCTTGCCTGACCAACCTAGTGACCTCCTATGACACTNGAAAGAATAATAAGAAAGACATCTACAGGTATGTCAGCCAGAAAAGGAAGGTCAAAGAAAGCATACCCCCTTGATGAACAAGATTGGCAAAATGGTAACAATGGATGAGCAGAAGGCTGTGACACTCAACAACTTTTTTGCCTCAGTCTTCACTGGCAACCTCTCTCCCCACACCTCTCAAGTGGATGGACCACAAGACGGAGACTGGAGAAGCAAAGTCCCTTCCCCTGTAAGAGAATATCGAGTTTGTGACTACCTGAGGAACTTGAACATACAGAAGTCTATGGGACCTGACAAGATACGTCCCAGAGTTCTGAGGGAATTGGCTAATGTACTTGCCAAGCCACTCTCTATGATATTTGAAAAGTCATGGCAGTCAGGTGAAGTCCCCAGTGACTGGAAAAAGGGAACCATTGCACCCATTTTTAAAAAAGGTAGAAAGGAGGACCCTGGGAACTACTGACCTGTCAGCCTCACCTCTGTGCCTGGGAAGATCATGGAACAGATCATCCTAGAAGTTGTGCTAAGGCCTATGGAGGAGAGGGAGGTGATTCGAGACAGCCAGCATGGCTTCACCAAGGGTGTGTCTTGCCTGACCAACCTAGTGACCTCCTATGACACTCCACTCTGGTGAGACCCCATCTGGAATAATGCATCCAGCTCTGGAGTTTTCAGTACACGGACCTGTTGGAGTGGGTCAAGAGGAGGGCCACAAAAGTGATCAGAGGGATGGAACACCTCTCCTATGAGGATAGGCTGAGAGAGTTGGGGTTGTTCAGCCTGGAGAAGAGAAGGCTTCAGGGAGACCTTATTGTGGCCTTTCAGTACTTGAAAGGGGCTTAATAAGAAAGATGGGGGCAGACTTTTTAGAAGGGCCTGTTGCAACAGAGTAAGGGATAACGGTTTTAAACTAAAAGAGGGTAGATTCAGACTTTTTTACAATGAGGGTGGAGAAACACTGGAACAGGTTACCCAGAGAGGTGGTAGCTGCCCCATCCCTGGAAACATTTAAGGTCAGGTTAGACTGGGCTCTGAGCCACCACATCTAGTTGAAGATGGCCCTGCTCATTGCAAGGTGGGGTTGGACTAGATGACACTTAAAGGTCCCTTCCAACCCAAACTGTTCTATGATGCTATGATCTTGTTGTGGAGATAAATTTAACAGATTTCCTGGGCCACTTCTACTTGCTGATCTATACCACAACAGGACATTACCTGTAGGATTTTGACCATTAGATTTGAAGTCAGACTGCCAGTCTACTAGCTGGTTTTGAACTTTAATTGCCACAGTATATGTATGATGCCACTAAATGTTAAATAAATCCCTTCTAAATATGTAATAATTTCCAAGTTGTAGATGAACTTATCTGAGAAATCCTCATTTTTAAAACCTGTATTATGTTTCCAACTTGTCTTGATTTTTCTTCAATTCTGCAATAAAATGTGGTATATTATATGGATTTTTCGTCTCCCCTTTATTTCTATGTAGATTGCATCCTCTTTCCTTTAGGATTTTCATTCTTGTTGACAGCTATGCTTCCTGCTGTGGTTTGTCTCTACCCTGTAAAGAAAAACATTTGGTTCTATATTTAGGTCACTGGGCATTTAGGAAATTTCAAGAGAGCAGAGACTGGATTCCATCTTCCTCAGTGCTGTGGATCTCCTTAAGAAAAATGATTGCTGGTTTAAATGCTGCTTTTTGTCCTAGACTCTTCCATTATTCTTCGTTGGTTGCTCCTATTAATTCACAAACACACAAAGACCTTACTTTATGATTCAGTATAATTTTTCTGGTGGAGAAAAACAAATATCAGGGAAAAAAGTTTACATTTATTTCCAACACACGACTAGCCTCCAAGCACCAGCCCACTGTTTGAAAAACATAGCCGCCCCTGCACTCTCATATCCCTTCCTGTATACACTTTAATTCCAGTATTGTTATTGGCATGTATGCGAGAAAGAATTGGAAAACCACACTGTAGGGCAGAATTTTAACACTGACCTTCTAATACTGCACTATAATGCAATATATCACAGTACAATAACATAAATGGAATAATTACAATAGTTTAATTACTAGTACAATTAAAAATAAATGAGTTATGGAGATACACAGATGAAACAGACAACACATTGAACTGGGAGAGACTATTCATCCTGTTTTTAAAAATTCTAACAGGTTTATTTTCCATGTATAGTAAAAAGAAAAAAAAAAAGAATTGAAGGGAGCACTGTAACACCACATGGAGACACTGGTCACTGATAAAGGAGTAAAGTTTATGAGCAGATATAGCAGTCTTTGCACATATATCCCATTGTGGGTGGAAAATCCAATTGCAGAATATTTTTTTGTAATATGTGTAAGAGTATGTGGAAGGAGAATGTCCGCTCCTTTAAGGCTGAAGGACCTTTTTCAGTACATCAAGGGATAATAATAAAAGGATGAAGCTATAAACAAGACCATACAGGGACACAAACTTGAGGGGAAAACGATAAAGGAGACAGTGATGAAAACCAAACCTGCTCAGTCACAGGAACTGAAGAGGGTGTGAGAGATTATCTCATTGGGAATCTGGTCAGTTAGAAAACTAAGGGAAAAGGGGGAAACCCAAAACAAAATATACAGAGACACAGACCTGACAAAGTAAATGCAGAGGCAATGGCAAGAAACAAAGTTCGCCACTCACACTAATTGATGGGCTATTAAGAAACTACAGACACTACTTCCAGGGGGGGTCAATCTAGACTTTTCAATTCATATGATTATAAATCAGGGGAGACTCTGGTCTTCAAGGGGTGCAGGAATGGATAGGCCTATCCAGCCCCTGATGGGATGTGCTGGGGAAAGGAGAAACAGGGAGGAACAAAATAAAGGTGGGCAGAAAAGGATATAAAAGGGGCCAGTCACATGTAAAACGGGGCTGGTCAGTACGTATGTCTGGCTGAGCCCTACACACAATCACTGCGGTCTTGTCCTATCTTCATATATCTTCTTATTAAATCTTTTCTTACCTATCTCTCTGTGTAGTCTCACTCTCTATTCCATGTGTATGTGTGCCGCAAGGACAGTTTCCAGTACTGGATATGCAAGGAGCAAATAGGAGTGTTCATAATATTCTTTCCACAGTTTGGAAATCCGTATCAAATTATTATCTGTTTTTTATTTGGATTACCCCTCTTCCAGTACCTCATTAAAGAGGAGAATAATAAAAATCAAACTCTAAGTAAAAGCATCCACACAAAAAAGACGCATTTAAATGAATCCATGAAAATACTAAGATCACCACCTTTGAAAAGCATCCATAGAAGGGTCTTATTCCAGAAGAAAATCTTTCAAAGAAGAGTTCTTTTGTCTTGACAACTGGCTGGATTCAGGTGAATGAGACAAGATGGAAGTTGCAAATAACCTTGCAAATGAAATCTGTCAGTTCATTTAACTGTCACTTCTGATCATTTTCTAAGTTTATTCGTGAATATTCAGTGTTTCAGTCGCAATTTATAACAATCACAGACAATGGAGGGAACCACAGGAAAAAGTACTAGACTACCCAGATATTTGAATGAGACTAAAGCACACAGAATAAAAAACCAAGAGTTTTTTCTTAGAGCATATATTCCAGGCTAGTCATCTTGTCACTCAAAAAACACAACTTAAAAATAGACTGATAAACAGGCTAAGAGTGATCAATATTTATAGACACCGAGTTATGTCAAGATTACAGAGCATCAATATCATTTAGCTGTTATTCATAGCATCCAACCATATAGTAATTATATTTTTAGACTACAGGGAACAAATGCAAATAATGCATATATTCTCTATGTCACATCTAATCAAAGATGATTAGATAATCATTAAACAGCACTCAGTTAATCATCTGGTTTATATCTCTCACATACGTAAGCAGTAGTGATTGCTATGTATAGTGATTATTTCTAATACTCCATAACAAAAAAAAAAAAAAAAGGTGGTATACTAGTACATCACCAAAGATCAGAGAGCTTATTTGGATTATTGCTGTGCTTTGTTAACAGTCATATTTAATGACTGACTTAAGGTCTGATGCTAGAGTACTGTCACTCTTCTTTTGAGGACTGAGATTCATGTTTCATATGGGATATTTTTGTACATAGACGCAGCATTTCTGAAATGAGTATTTTTCCATCTGATTTGAATATTGACTAAATTGAACATAACATTCTGTAATATAAGCTACTGATTACTATCATGGGAAGAATAAACATATTCCCTTGTTCTTTTTACCAAGTTTAAATAAATAAATAAACAAATAAATAACCCACTATTCTGTTTGGTGATAGGCGTATTCACTGACTCATAAAAGTATGTAACAAAGTCAGTGATAATTTTAATACATAGTATAGTGAAGAAAGGAAAACAATTAACAAATTTCTAATCTTCATCTGAGGTAAAAGTTTCCTCTGTAAACTGATAATCCTTAAGATTCCCTGGCTTTCTAAAAACGTTATTCAGACTATTCCTTGAGTTTAGAGCAGAGCTCAGTGTCAGACCCTGGGTGCACCAGCAGTCCCCACAGCTCCTGAGGGAGCTTCATCCCCATAACAGCCCCTGACCAGAGCCAGTCCAATGACACTAACTAGGTTCAGACAAGAGTCAAGGTAGCCAGAGGAGTCCAAAGTGTTGCGAAAGGTGTGAGGTCAAGCCAGGATGTCAAGTTTGTCAGGCAAGGTCCGTATTTAGGATTAGGGAGGTGTACAGCCAGGCACAGGCACCCTGCAATGGAGCTCAAGCAGAGGCCAGGGCCTGAGCCTAAAATCAGCTTGTGAGCAAAGGAGGGAGGAGGCCCCTGATAAACCTTCTCACAGCTCATCTCCCAGAAGAAGGGAGGCACCCTATTAGAGTTGGCTTTGAGCACAGGCAGCAAAACATCTCAGACTATGAGGTAAAGAGGCTGCAGAGCCTGCTGCACGCAGAGAGTAGCACTACTGTCAAAAGTCCATTAAAGTCCTTATAAGAAGCAAGATAAGTCTCTTGAAAACCATCCTTCTATCTCACTGCTGAGCCAAGAGTCTCACTTCCCGTCACACTAAGCCACAAGGAAGAAGGATTTGATTTTATCTCCTCTACCCTCTCTTGCCTCTGTGGACTGAGCATTTGCTAGCAGCAAAGTGATGAAGCAGAAAGGTTTTTGGAAATTCCCACCATATTCTTAAATTCTCATAGAAGGATTTCTGCATGAGTATCTCAGTAGTAGGAAATAATTTCGGAAAAAATGCAGTTTTGGTGGCATGCACAACAATAGCTTATGAGTATCTACCCTGGAATAACAGCTTACTACTGAATAAATAATAATGTTTTAGTATAGAACCATTGCTAATAATTCTGAGGTGTGTGTTAATAAATAAAAGTCTCTCAGTAAAAAAGATTTTTTGTTACTAATAATACTAAAAAAAGAAGTGGACTATTTTCAGTCATCAATATGCATAGTATTTTTGGAAGAATTTGGAACAAAGATATTACTGTTATTACCCCAAGATGCTGGGGGAGGAGGGCATTAGTAATTTTAAAAACTAATTGGTGATTTTGCAATTATTTAAGTATATTGTAAAACAATTTAGTTTGTTTTTATAAAGTTATGAAGAATGTTTCCTTCAAAAAAAGATGCTCAATCCTCTTCTTTTTTAGTTTGTTTGAAACATATGTGGCAGTAACATTTTATTCTTGCATTATGATTTGCAAGTTTCTATTCAGGCACTGTATCAATGTGACTGCTATATTTAAATACCTACTATGAACCAATGACTCTTCTGTGATTTTCTTAGATGGATATAATTCTCATTTCCTTTTTGTCCTGATTCTCATTACCTCGATGTTTTCAATGATGTATTCTAAAAGAAACAAATTGCAAGTATGTATTTTTGGTAGTGTTGACTGTTGCTGTCATCGCATAAAAATTTATTCAATTGTTATATTGTAAAAATCTGAGGAATTACAGTAAGTGAAGATAAAATTTTTCTTTTTGTAGAGCTTTGATAAGCTTTCTCCTATTATTATGGAAAATTTCCTTCTCCAGTTTGAAAATGGAGGGCACATCCCAATCTGTAAGCATATCTATGTAGAGAAATATTTTTCACTCACTATTTCACTTTTGCTTTTGACAGAAAGGGAAGGATGGAACAAGCTCCACAGTAAGAGACACACAGCATCTTTTTACAAGATATTTGTTTACAATAAGACGCTATGAATTAACGGTGTTCCAAACAACATGTGTGCATGTTATAAAGGGTCAAATTCTTTTTAATATGTGGCTTTATAAAGAAATATATAAAGAAAAACATCCAGTACAAATTCCACTTTCTCTTTTACTGTATTTAAATGAACTAGATCTTTTGTCAGAATGTCATTTTTTTTAAATTCTAGTGCACAGGAGTGGAATCAAAATACCTCCACTGAAACAGTAGGTCAATTAGCTCACATCCAGGAGTTGACAGCACTATATACCAATGTGCATTTGCACCAAAAGTTCAAGCCAGAATTCACTCTAACTCTTATATGGATATCTTCAAGCTTTTCTGTCTTTTCATTGTAAACATACAAGAGATTTTCTTCATGAACCAGTAGAATATTCCTTCTATTGCTCCAGATTATATAACCAAAAAAATCTAGGCTTATGATACTACATGAAAATATAGTAAAGGTAGGTGTTTATTCTAATCCTAGTTCAGAACTGTTTGTTTTACTCCATAGCGAGTAAAATGAGCATGAAGTGAAGAAAACAATATGTTGTATGGGCAACAGTGTAACTGGACATATAAGTAGTTCCCAGCCATATAAAAGTGAATCATCTAAAATGACAGCAAAGGTGTATATAGTACAATTTATTCATAGCTACCATTTTATAAAATATTGATTTGAACTCCTTCTAACATTACACGATTACAGTTCTCCTTAGTTCAAATACTGTGTCTCTGAGGGATACAAAGGGGAACTCAGTAAAAGTTCTTCCTGCCTACAGGTGGGAAAACAGATCAGCATGAAAATTTTCTAAGTATAAAGCTACTGGGTATACTCTGCCTTCTGACACCAAATTAAACGGCAATGACACCAAATTAAGCAGCAGTGTTGGTCTGCTTGAGGGTAGGAAGGCTCTGCAGAGAGATCTGGACGGACTGGATGGATGGGCTGAAGCCAGCTGCAATGAGGTTTAACAAGGCCAAGTGCCGGGTCCTGCACTTCAGTCACAACAACGCCAGGCAATGCTACAGGCTTGGGGAGGAGTGGTTGGAAAGCTGCCTGGCAGAAAAGGGTCTGGGAGTCCTGGTGGATAGCCGGCTGAACATGAGCCAGCAGTGTGCCCANTATGCCGTGCTTATGGACATGGTTTAGTGGCAGACCTGGTAGAGTAGGGTCAATGGTTGGACTAGATGATCTCAAAGGTCTTTTCCAACCTAAATGATTCTATGATTCTTCATTTAATCTTGTTTGCCATCTCTATGAACTAGTGACTCAGGGGTCTGATAGGTGAGCATCATGGTTTGAGACTTCAAAAATGTTAGCCATAATATTTTCAGCATTACTGATTCTGAGGGCTGGTAGTTCCACTTCCTGAGGCTGGCTGGTTGGAGCTAGCATATGGCTTGAGGATGGGACAATACAAGAGTGTGTGAAACAGTGAATTAAAAAATAGACGCCTCTTTCCGGATGTGTGGTATGTTAAGTGGTCTTGTCTCAATCCAATTGCCAATCTTATTTGTCAAAGTGTGTCCTTTCACCAGAATTTAAGAATTAGTTATGATCTATAGATGTTAGTATATCAAAGTCCTCAAATAAAACTAAGACAGTACTTAGTAATGTATTTTTAGCTTGAAACATGATTTTTCAAATGAACTGAACATCAGTTCTGTTTCGTCAGAGTGATTTAAAATACTGCCTTGAAATGCTTCTATGAAGCTGCTTAGTATCTCAAAGATTCCTCACATGAACGTTATTTAAGCTTTACAGTAACAAGCAAAAAGTCTTTGGCTCATATTTAATCACAAAGATGCCACAAATTAAGCTAAAAAACAGTTACTGAACACAGAACAATGGAGTTCTATCTCTGAAATTTTGGCGTCACATATACAGTAATTTCATTCTACTTAAATAATTATTTTGGTGGTGTTGGAGCAGGACATGCACAAATATATGCATTGTCTGACAACATATGATCGGCACTAGTCTGTAGCATTCAATAATTTTCACTCAGTCATGCAATTTTTATGCAAATATATCAAGATGTAGAACGCAGTCTGTATGCTTTCCCTCTGGCAGTAGCTTTGTTACCTGTACACCTCCTCAAATAATGGAGTTCCAGTCCAAACAAAGTCAAACCTTTCATGAGCACTGTTTTGCGTGGAATTATATTTTCCTCATACTTAAATTGCCTTGAAATTGTTTTATTCTCATAGTCTGTCCATTCAGTGGTAGGTTATGTATCGACTAAGATCCCAAACGAAGGTGTAGGCTGTCAAACATAACAATGCTCTATCGAGTAGCATCCTCAGTACTGATGCATTACACAGCAAGCTCTAAACTGTGAAGCATTCTGACTGAGGAATGCTGCTATCTAATTAATATTTGCATGCACAATAAAAGTTTCTACAGCACAATAAGATTATAAATTGTAATGGAAACTGAACCTCCAGTTCCATTAAGATCAGCCAGGTAGTTCACAGTTAGAAATTAAGCCAAGTACAACTATGATGCAACTCTTTGGGATTTGTTTTATGAAAGCAAGAGCCCATAGATTCATTAACAAATAGATATGTACACACACGCATGCACATATAAATATACACATACACACAAACACATTGTCTAGCCCCATAATTTTAATAGCTAATTAAAGCAAAGGTGAGTTTAAAAGCATACAGTCAAATAAATGTAACTTGATTACCATTATAATTTTCTATATTGATATGAAGCAACCAAGAAGCCAATTTGCCTTTACATTACTTAACTTTCAGATGAACTATTTGTTCTCCCAAACCTGGGTAAACTTTTTGAAGGATGTGATAATATTCTATTTTCCAACATAGCCAAAGATCCTTCCTTCCAATATAGTTTCAGATGACTTTTGCTGTTGCAAAATAATCTGATTTTTGAAGTTTACCATTGGAACAGCATTTTATTTAAATAAACAGAATATTAAATAAATTCTGAAGCTGTTAGATGAATATTTCTTTAGTTAAATTTGAATTGTTGCTGTAAATCTCACTCTTTTCATTTTCTATTGCCAAATTACTTCCCAGGGTTAGATGTCTTTTACTTATGCTTCAGTACAAAATATGATTTTAGGAAAGTCAGAAAAAAACTCTTTTAATCTGTTCATATGTATGAACATTTTCTATTATTTTTTTTCCATATCAGATCATTACAAAAGAAAATTGAAGACAAACAGACAGATATAATTTTGTGTAAATGTTAGTGAGATTTAAGGAATAATCTGAGTTTGAAAAATTTCTGGAAGAGCTAAAATTTTGAACAGATATGGAAAACTCTGTACATGTTTGCTTACAAATGAAAAGAAAACCACAAAACTCCTCCCCTCAAAAAAAGCCAACCTGCACATATATGCAGGTAGCAGCTGTTATAATATTACAAATGAAGCAAGTAATAAAACATGGAAAAAACTATATCTGTATAGGAGATTATATAAATTTTGGTTTCCAAAGAATATATAATTTATAATGTCTTGAATTTTCTTTGAATATTTGTGGTTTTGAATCTCAGTCATAATTGCAAATTATGCCACAGTTATCATTAATAAAGAATTAGCATTATCTACACAAAAGAATGTCTTTGTGAGGAAAAATATAATTCAGAAATATTATTTTAATTCACATAATTTTGGGAAGATTAATACACCATGAAAACTCTCAGTCTTTTCTGTAATCCTCTAACCTGTACTCATAATCATTCACTTTTATTTTATTGCACAGTGCTCCTCTCATAAAACCAGTCTTATTCATTCACGTTCATTTAGAACAAACTGCACAACTGTCAATAAATTTCACACATCATGTAACAATGCCGAGACATTTCTTGCCATTGTTGCAATTCTCGGATCTGATAATTTGATTCAGAATGCGACTCTCTGTACCAGTATACCAACAGTAAACCATTATGAACATATGTATGATGGTTTCAAAGGCAACCCTCTCTTAGAACACAGAAAAGTGACATATTAAAAGATTTGGCTTATACAATAATTAACACATTAGTTATCATATTTAGTATTTTATCCTTACAAAAAGTATTTCTTAGCTTACTGACTTCTGTAATTTATTAGTCTTATGGAAATTACTGTAATACTGTTTGTCACTGATAAATTTACGTTTCACTTCCTCTTAGATGATAAACTAATTATTGTAATAATTAATATTAAAAAATTCAAGAAGGCTAAGTTTAAATAACTACTTTCTAAGACAATCTTTACATTTTATTTGATAAAATATCTACCGATGTCTTCATTCTGTTGTGCTACATAGATGCAAAGAAAATCATGAGTTAGCATAGTTAATACTGAACTAGTTTATCACCAAGTACTACAAGTAAATATTAGCTACATTAGACATAGGATGAGGGAAAATAGCTTTGAAAAAATTTAACATCTGGGTGAAGTTCTGGAATTTTGTGTTTGTGAAACAGCTCATCAGGATGTAATTCATGCTACTTTTGTTTGGCAGATAATTTGTAATGAGAACTGGGAATCCTGAGTCACTGAATGGCTAGTCGATTTTTAAGCTGCAAAGCGAAGCTGAATTAAATGGATTTTTTTTTATCCATCATATGCTCCCATAGCTTCTGCTACTACCTCTGAAATTATGAATCTCATATGTCTCCCCACCATGAATCTCTCTACCTAGAATATGACCTCACAGGTGCCCTGCTGTTTCCTCAAATGAAAGGTGTCAGACCGAATTTCTCGAACTTGCTCCACTCTATTGACACTGTTGCAGTATTTGCTACTGTAATTCACAGTCCTAAAGTCATTCCCAGCTTGACTTCTTCTCTCTGCCCAAAACTTTGTTATATCTTGTGTCTGCCAAATTTTTCCCTCTCTGTCCTATGATCTGGTCCACACCCCACAGGTTGTATGTTTGTGGATATATTTGCCTTCCTAAATGGCTCACATGCCCTATCTGAAAACATAGGCAGCCTGGACGTTCCACTGTTTGTATCCCTCTAAAAATAAAGTGAGGTATTTGTGCACTTCTATGGCTAGAGGAGGGCAAAGATACTTAAGCAAGCTAACAGGAAGAGATGAAGAGAGACACTTTTATAATTTTTGCCTGCCTTGCAGACTTGGTTACCACAGTCGGTGGCAGATATCTCTGAGGTTGGGATTTGAAATCTACTAGAAGTCCTGCAGTAGAAATTAATGCTGTCCCATCATGATGGTGATACAGCTGCTACAAATCTGTATTTTATAGCAGCATGGAAAAAACTCAAACCGACATAACAGTTCAGATACTGTACTTTTATTTTATATGCGATCTCTGAGCAGTATTGATTCTGATATTTATCAGAAAAACACCTTTTAAAAAACCCTAGAAATCTTTCTTTTGTTTCAATTCATGACTGAGTTAAGCTTGTTCACGCTTATAAACGTGAAATTTTGACACTTGTGATTTTTAGTTTCATCGCATGCTCAGCAACTGAGAAAACCCACTATTGTTGCAATAGGAACAGGTGACAAAAGGAAAGCTAGTCTGTTCTGTAATTACAATGAAATGACTGTTCCTGAGACCATTAGAAATGAATGATTAAGGAATTAAGGAAAAGATCACAGTAGATTGAGACCAGAAAAGAATTGCCATTGCAGTGACAAAATGTTTTAGTTCTCTGTAACCTAGAGACCAATTCAACAAGGTTCAATACCTGAATTAGATCAATTCTAGATGAAACTCACACACAAACACAGAATTGTGCAAAATTATATTCTAAATTATCAGTACAAAATAAAACATAAACAAAACAGAACTCCAAATAACAAGGACTGAAAATATTTAAATAATTTGTGGAAATTTAGCCAGAAAAAGAACTATCCAAAGAATATAATAAAGTTACTGATATGGAGAATAAAAAACTTTCAAAATAAATATTTAATAAAACAGAAATATTAAAAATTAATACAACAGAGACTAGGAGAAAAAAAACAGCAAAGGAATTATAATCCCTTCAGAATATAATATGAACACTGAAAAGGAAACAAAATATGAGAAATTCTGAACACTAAAACGTTAGAGCCTTTTAGAGCTGTATGGTGTGAGAATATTCTTTAAAAATTATTTTACTGGGAAGCTTGTGAGGCCATAGTAGTTATAATGCTAATGTAAAGGTCCATTTGTAAAGTTTACTGGTAAAACATTTATAATTCTCAATTAAGCTAAAGCAATGCATGCAGGAAAAAAAAACAAACAATCTATAGAATTGCAGTATCTTGGCTGTTAAGAAAGGAATCTGTCCTTCCCACTGACAGCATCTCTGGTTCTCTGTCCCTGAGCCTGCTGCTGACTAGAGCACAACATTTAAATACCACAGCAGAAACTTCTGTGTCATAAGATATGATATTAGTAATAAACCACTAAACAACAGGTTAATGATGTAGTTAATGTTTTCAAGTCTGAAATTTAGAATGATTAAAAGCATCTCTATGAACTTGATTCTGCAAAGGTAATGGAAGCAAGGAATATGTTGCCACATAAGAATTTCTTGTGAAGTTACACTATGTCAGAAAAAATGCAGAAAAAATATTGTTAAAAAAAGAAGTAATTAATAGATACTGCCAATTCCTATTTGAAAGTAGATAATGGGATGGAAAAAGAGGTAAATTCTCAAAATGGCTGACTTCAGTTTTTCTAAGATACTATATCTCTTTAAGATATTTTTGTTTTCCTTACGAAGGACAAATACATTTTATAAAGGGAAAAACGTCAAAATTTACAATGGAAGATAAACTGATGGAAATGTATATCATTATTTACTGTTATCTGAACAATAACCTGAAACTGATTAGTTAAAGGAGCTAAACAACTTCAAAAATTACAAGCTCAGACATCACAGACATGCGAAACACTATAGGAATGTTTCTATGCTAAAAATAACATTATTCTCTATAAACAGGAAACTGCAAAGTACAAGAAAAATTGACAGAGTAAAAAGCTGTGTTTATCAATAAACCTGTGAAATACAAGTTGGCCATCACAGATGGCCATATTTAAAGACAAATTATATATTTCTGTATGGTTGTGATAATTTTTTGTTGATATTCATGATTGAACAGTTTTCCACAATTTTCCCTTGTTTTCAACAAACACGAAAAGTAATGGATATGTGCTTGTGGCTATCAATCAGACTGAAAACGAGAGCAAGTGTTGCTGAAATAAAACTGTTTACACAGGAAAAGGACCGGCACTGTGCAGTTTGTTAGGAGAGAAATGGTGTTACACAGGGTACACCTACTTCAGAGCCCTAGTTCAGACTAGAACTGGATATGTTTCACATGAAATTAAACTACAGGTGCAACCAATGTGTTCCAAACTGTGATGAGCTTTCAGTTTTAATTTGAGCTAAGGCTACTCCATATATGTGTATGTGTGTATGTATTTATGTATGCATACATATTATACATATACACACACAATACATATATAGTTTAGACATTGGTCCTCAGCCCCTGCCTCACTCCACATGTCCACTCCTACTGAGCTAATACATGGCACTCATTGTTAAGGTGGGTACAGACAGAACTATTCAAATAGCTCTCTGGAATCTTGTTACTAAACACCCTTCATCAATTTCAATGTCCTGTTCAGCAAATTTTAATGTCTGGAAATGAAATACCGTTGAATATTTTCCCCTGTACTTTTGCATCAAATCTTAATTATTACCACAACATTTGCAGCCACAATTATGCTGAGTCTCTGGATGCTTGAAAATATCATATGTTGGTACTGGTTTTTCATATATAACTTGAATACTAAGTACAGCTTTAAGAGAAATGTTGTAGTAAATTAATCAAATAATTAAGTATAGTCAGCAAATTATGGGGAATTTCTTTGATGTCTCATATAAAGTCTAAATTTAGCCTTAAGTGCCTTAAGTTTATTGAAACACTTGTTTTTCTTTGTTTAGATTCAAACTGGACTCTTGCAGGATGATCAAAGTGTTACAGTGTCTTCTGCATTTGAAATGTTTGCTAGTGTATATTCAGGTTCCTGCTACGTTTATGTTCTTTCCCATCTGGATTATTCCTAGTACAAGGTGATTGTAAATAATATTACTGCCCCTCAAAAAAATCTCCAAGATGTGGATATACTTTCCAATTCTTTCTCAAAAATTTTAAACCTGCCTTTCACCTGTGTTCTAAACAGGCCCTGCCAGTAGTCCAGCTTCCCTATGGATGGCTTTGCATCTTCCTCCAAACACAGGAACATGAAATATTAATTCGTCAACCCTTCTTTCTTCAAAAAGACAATAAATCCTTGGGCCTCAACAAAAAATTCTGTAGTTACTGCTAGAAATAAAGTAACACAAAACCCTTATCGCAATCCCAAAGGCACATCAAAGCTTTTTTATGAGGCCAAGAAGGAAGGAAAGAAACTTGCCACATTGTAAATGGCAATGAGAAGAGAGATAGAGGAAATATTTTCACGCATCAAACTGAATCATTTGACCCTTACAGCAAAATAAATATATAACTGAAAGCATCAAGGGGGAAAACGGCACTGATCTAGACATTCCAGGACACAAGGTTACAGAAAAAACTTCAGATCAGTCTCTGTAATAGATATGGACAAACTGCTCAGTGGGGAAATGAAATTGGAAAAGTTATCTTCCTAGGTGTGACATTGAGGTTAAAAGCTTTGGAGGATAAGCAAAGGTAGGAAGACAAGATTAAAGTCTGTAGTTCTGGTTGTACAAAAACAATTTACTAGTCTGAATTACAGGTTACAAGTTACATTTTATTAAATCAGAACATTCAGCAATTATGCAATTTAGTAAAAGATAAAAATTCAGAAGGAATAAAGTTTGCCATGTTCTTGTTCAAGAGTAAATGTAAGAATTGCACTTAGTTCTAAATAAATTGTACTAATTTCTGATAGACTAATATATTTTAATTTTCAGGGCTTTAAAACAGCTCTAGAACTTACAAATATGATAAATAGTAGACAGTTTTGGACATACTTAAGCAGTTGATACCTCCCAGTAATTTAATCCCATTGTTCTGTACTGGGTCCTTATATATCTGGAAACAGGTCAGAGAAGAATGGTCAACAGGCCCAACCCTATGAGGTCCTCCTGCCGCTTGAAACACTTCCACAAGAGAACCCTAAATGAAATACATTAATGCTTTAGAAGATTTGCAGTCGTATCCAGTTTGTTGCCAGTCTGTTGATATAAGCCATACATTTATATTTATATTCTCTCTTATGCAGTTCCACAGATTTTATATGAATCTGAGAGAAACAGAAAAATTTGAGACTGAGTTCAAATTGAGATCTTGCTTGAAGATCAAAACAATTACACTGTGCATTAAGGAAAGCAAATTTCAGCAATATGTATCGTTAAAACCTCACTGGAATGACAAGGAGTTTATTCTATTTTATCATCTCAGAAATTTGAGTTCTGGTTTATACATAGCTTCTTTTTAAACCTTATGTGTGTATAGAAACCAGGAAGCTTGTCAGGACTGGCAGAAATTTTGCACCCTCCCCCCCAGTAAATTAAATATTTATTATCATAAAAAAATAGATATAATTTTGATTCGTCACCACTTTATTATTATTATTATTANATTAAGTTACTTGGGTTATGTAAATTGCCATCTTCAGTCCTCCTGGATTACAATGACCTTGGATACAAAAGCATTTATTACACAAATCTCTGCATAGTCAAGCCTTTTGCTATTCACCTACCATTTCTCTGGCGGACTTGTAAGTATCTAGTAATGTTTTTGAGAGTCATAGGCATATCACAGGACAGGAAGAACTTCTTGAGGAGATGGAGGATCCTTATAGAAATCTGGAATGGATGAAATGAAAAACAATTTCTCCCGAGAAAACTTGTAGTCATACTATCCACATTTTTCTTCCTTATACTCACAGAAATATCACCTATCATCACACTATTCCAGAAACAATAAAGTCTTTCAAGAATAATGCAAATTAGCTGTTGAGTTACCAATTCAAAAAAGTACTATGGTGCTTTAAGTATACCACTTCTGTGGAATTTCCTCCTGAGACAAACTTAATCTAATGCCTGTCAACCAATATTTACCGCTAAAAAGCCATGCCTCATTTGTACCTTCTTATCCTGTGAATTAAAACTGAACAAGAACACTATCTGTGGGGTGCTGGAATGTGTTGTATAACAGAACAACCGTGGATACCAGCACAGTAAAAGGTTTTTGATACAGGAATTTACTATTCTCTTTTAACTATTTCTTCACTTACATAGCTTTTTGTAACTAGTTTGCAATCAAAACAATTGCAGTGTACTGTTTGTCGGCTGAAAATTCTCATATAAACATGAGAATATAGGCATTTATTTACAATGTATCTAGTATTAAGGTAAATAAGAAAAGTTATTCTTCATAGAAAGTTTAGTGAAAATAAGATTACATCATAAACTGCTTTGGCCATTACATTTACAGCTATAGAGGTAATTTTATAGATATTTTTTTTAAAGATGGCTTTCATTGGTGCCACATTACAGTACATCACTGTTGAAATTAAAGCAATATCAGTATGCAATTAATGTAAATATACTTGCTTTTGTTACAGAAAATGAATAACACATTCCACTTTAAACTGTACATTTTAGGGATCAGCCAAGGTTACAACAAAATTCTTAAAACAGTCATAAAATAACAAAGGCTGTGAAGCAGTGAAACCTTCCAATCTACAGTACAGTTAAATAATATTGACAGAAACACCAGTCCAACAGAGCTGTCAAAAATCACTGTCATGAGCAGATGGATGAAAGACTTAGCAGGTATGGAATATGTTCCAAATGGAAACACCAATTTATCAGATTCTGACAACACTGAGTTTGCAGAAAACACTACAAAGGTGGGCAGCCAAGGCCCACTATGAGAGGTAATAAGAAGCAGAGGAAAGCACTGAGGGGGAGGAGGAAAACAGAGAAAAAATTCTTTGCACTAGAGTAAGGTCCAGTTAAATACTAGTAATTTCAGAAAAGCATTAGGAAATAGCCATTAACAGACAAGTATGAGAAAAGGAAAATTCTTTTCTGTCACAAATAAGATGCCTCCCTTCCAAGATAATAGATGTTAATAAAACAAATTATATTTCCATTCAAGACTGGGGTTTCTAAAAATCAATTCCATGTGCATGCTAGCAGAAATTTAGCATGTTTAACTGAGAATTGCATCTCTGAAAAACAACTGTCTGTTCAAGAGTTTATAAGAAATATGTTAAGTTTAGACAGTTTGCAAGGACATCCAGCTGGCAGAAATTTGAAACTCCCCATTATTCAGCTTTATTTTATCTTCACCTATTACTAAAATATCCTATATAAAAGGAATCAGTGTCACAGCACCCTGAAACCCATCCATTGAACTGGGTCTGACTTATCTTTAAACTAAGTTTTTTAATAGAATGTCATGGTTTGGGCGAGATTGGCCCAATCCAGTGGAACGATAGATGCTCTCTCTCTCTTCCTCCTCTCCCAAAGGGAGGCAAGAGAGAGAGAGAAAAAGAGAGACTTAAGAGTTTAGAAGAAACTAAACTACTTTAATGAAATATTAACAATAAAATAATAAAGAGAAAAATAATGAAATATATACAAAACCGTATCAAGCTCCCAGGATGACAATCACGTCACCAGCAGGCACTGGGAAAGTCCCAGACTGGACTCAGTGACGAACGGGAACTGGATTCCAGGTCTGGATTCAGGATCGGGATCAAAGGCAGATGCAGAGACAGAGTCCTCCTCGGATGCCGGCCATTAAAGAAAGAGAACTGACCCTTTGATCCCCCAGCTTTTATACTGAGCATGAGGCAGATGGGATGGAATACCCTGTTGGTCAGTTTTGGGTCACCTGTCCTGTCCGCTCCTCCCCGCAGGTGTGACCCCTCTACGCTTTTCCGCTTCTGACCCTCCAACGGGACAAGTAACAAAGTTGGCTGCCCTTGGGTGTTATAGCAATAAGGATAAGCAAGAGCCTCTCTGCATACCGTTCCTTGGCATCAACTATAAACATGGGTCTTATCACCCTGAGAGTGAACAGTTTCTGCACAACATGCTGTTAATTTCAGCAATTAGAAGAGGCCTGGCTAAAAAGTAAAGTTATTGAACAAAATTGGTCCTGTTTTACCTCAAATCAGGACATAGAATTAATTATATATGCATATTTTTAAGGTGAAATATTGTATGGAGACATTTTATTTCAAAAAATTTGGCATTTTTTTAAAAATCAAGTTTTTTTATCCCAGCTACAAGAAACCATTTCTGCCCCCGCTGTCTGATAGGTATATGCTAATATGCAGAAGGTCAAGATTCAAGATAATGCATTACTTGAAGAAGAGTGCTCTAAAATGGGAAACTTTCTTGAATCAGGCAGAGGAATTAGAACATTCCTTTCTAGTGAATCAGAATACTTTTCAGAACAAAACAGAATTTTCACACTTTTTAACAATGTAATATTTCTTAATTTTCTGTATCTTTGAAAAAATGCACAATTAAAAAAAAATATTTATTTGTGTGTGGAAGAAGATTGTGTAAAAGATTTTGCTGTCTTTTTCTTATATTTAGATTTTAATGACAAAGTAGCATAATGCCTGGTGTCAAAAGGCAGATGGACAGAGGCCTTTTCTGTTTCTGAACTTACAATAATACCGATACCTGAGAGGTACCTCCAGAATTTGGGATGCCTCACACCATGGCAAAGTAAAAATTAAGCACTATAAGTAGCATAATCTGAAGTGGGCAGAACACAGCAAAGACTATCCATGTTCCCTCAGACCTTAGTTATGGTGGCACTGAAGAAAGCACAGCTCTTTTTAGATGGCCTTCCCCAATAGCTGTCTTTGTCACTCCACGTCTAGAACTGAAAAGATGCTACCTAATATGGAAGAAAACTTGAAGAAAAGGAAAAAGCCAGAGGTCATCCATGTAGGTAGTAGATAGATTAAATAACATTTCTCTGAGTGTAACTGAAGACCGAGCAATCAGTGCATCAGATTGAACAGACTGAATGAATTGTCCAAGGACGGGTGAAAGATCTCATTAAGCCAGTCTACAGCCGAGGACTTTGTACAAGAAGTCTGTCTAGTCTTGTATTTGATGGATGAAAAAGAGAGTAAAGGAAAAAGATTGTTATGGAAAAAAGGGTTAGTGATAAGCATCTGTGCATATATCATCGATTGTACTGCACATGTTCCTGAAAGGCAGACACTCACTCATAGCCTATGTTAGCGAGACACATAGCTCTTAATTATGCATCACTCATTCCAAACCCATTAAGGATGGAATAAGGCTTCAAGTCATATCAATAATCCAAGTCAATGTTTACATGATTTTACATCAGTTGTTCGGAGTCTGCACTTAAAAAGGGCAAAATGACAATCTAAAATTACAGTAAAATGGGTAAAGAAATAATCAGGGTCTGGCCAATCAAATCTGCAAGGCAAGTTAGAAAAAGCAGACCTAGAGTAATTGCCTTCCTGGGCAATGACAGGGATTTAGCTGGAAGTTGAATGCAAAGTGCATGTCATACTGAAGAACAAGGTTCCAAATAGGTAAATTTTAAATAAACCATTTTAAATGGTTTGTTCCATTACAGGACTGAAAAAGAAGGTAACACTGCATTGATCATCTCATTTCATGTGGATTCCTGAACTCTTGTATACAACCAACACAGGTAAATGGCAGAAGAGCTCTGAATGAAGAAACATGAGATGAGTTGGTATGTCATGAAAACTGTCAGCCAGAAGCACAGGGCTGAAAAAGGAAGGGAAGAAAACATCTGTTTAAACAAAGCATGAGATCTTCACAGAACACAAGTGGGTACCCACATCCCCTGCAACTCAGACTTGACACAGTGATTGTAGCTGGTGGTTTGGTGCTAAAGAGGAAGAAATGAAAAATATAAAGGGTAACTTAATAAAATTGTCAGTATAGTCAGAGTGATCTTACATTATACATTAGAAAAAAACATTTAGATTAAACCTTATTAGACAACATAAAAAATAAAGCCAGTGCTGCTAATTCCTGCTGTTTTGCACTTTGTACAGTTATTCACATTACAAGTATTCTAGTTTGCTGGGTAAAGGGTATGTATAATGCTAACATCTTTTCCTTTCTTTACCCACTGCTTTCACAAGGTTGTTCCACCCTGAAGAGCTAAGAGGAAGCTGACCAGGTTAATGAAATCAACTTCTGTACTGGGAGCTCTGTGTTAAGCAGTCTCTCCTTTCTGAAGAATGCAGGGAGTCTGAGAGTGTGACAATCAGTTCACCAGCTCATTTTACTACTCTGAAAACTTCATGTAAAAGTTCTGAAGAAAAAGAACTTTTAAAAATCTTGCATCTTTTCAGTTAAAAAGAGGTTGATTGCTTTTCGAATAACTGTCTCTCATTTCTCATAAGAAAGGGCTATATAAAGAAAGATGATCTAGAATTGTGACACCTTCTTCATCTACCAGCACCTATAAACTGGGAAGCCCCAAGGAACCTATCCTGCATGAAAATACAGAATGTCTCTGAAAAAGTTTTGGGTTTGGTGTTTTTTGGTTTTTGGGTTTGGTTTTTTTTTTTGTTTCTTTTGGTTTGGGGTTTTTGTTTGTTTGTTTGTTTGTTTTTCCCCTAGTAATATTGCATGGGGTTTTGGCTGTCAAATTTTTTTCCCTACCCAGAAAAAAATATTAAACTTTCAGCTTTACCAGTTAAATTACCTTCATGACATTCATGTGACTTTGGATACTTCAGAAATAAACAGCGTACAACAAAACAAAAGAAATAACTGAAATTAAATTCAAGTGGGCAAAAGCGGGAAAAAACCTTAAGAGAATTTGTGCATTTAGTCTGGAAGATGTGCTTGCAAGATTCCTTTTATTTTATTTCTTGGGGTGAAAGAGGAATTAAACTTTTGCTAGTGAAACATTTTACATTCTAAAAAAACCCTACATGTGAATACCTTCCCTTTTCCTCACCATTTGCAGAATGAGCAATATATTTGAACAATTAAGGATACAGACCAACCAAAGCAAAATTAGATGCATTGCATATCTGTAAACATGCAAAAGAATCAAAGCTTGTGGAAAAGGACTTTTTTAGAAGTTTGGCACAAGCACAGAAAATATGCGTTTGTGAAGTGACAGATGATAAATTGACTAAGGTTTTTACAGTTCACTAGATATTTTATTGCGCATCTGTTCTTTTCCTCTTATCTCCTTTTTCTTCCTGAAGCTGCAACCATGAAAGAGAAGCCCTTGTTATTAGTTACTGAGTTGAATGCCAGCAGCTCTTACAATTTAACCTCAAGGTTAGTGAGGAACTAATATATCACTTATTTTGGCTGGCTTCTTTGTGTCATCTTCTGTTAATAGGACCCAAGAGACAGCTAAATAGGTATAATTGTATCAACAAAACGTGCAGCGTACCGCGTAAACATGCTACAAACTGATCACCCTTACGGACATATCCAGAGGGGCTTCATAGCCCTGGCAGCATTTTTCAGAAATACTCAAAAGAATGAGTCAAGGGGGAAGATAACCCTCCCTAAGACAGTGTGTTTCCTGCTGTCCTCATGCATAGATGCTTGACAAGCTAGAGCTTTAATTGTTTTGGAGTTTTGTGGAAAGCTCCAGCAGTTTTAATGGAATGTATTAGAATGTAAAGCTTGGTGGTGTCCTGTCCAAGTGGAATCACATAGCAAATAACTCCTTGATTTTTTTTTAAACCCTGCTTAGTTGCTCCATAAAAGGTCACTTCTGACCTAAAAATAAGATTTGCTTTTGGAATTCAGAAGAATAAATTGTATAAAAAGTATCAGGTAATGAAATAGACTATACAGAAACCTCATGGCACAGAGGCATATTGCGACATTGATGGGCTCCTCTCCAGGTGGTAGTAGGTCATCTTCAAGCTGGGACCAATAAAAGTTTAAAAGCAGCTTATAGCTTATGGTCAAGAGAGAGAAGATGACAAGATGGGTTTTATGGGGGGGAGCGGAGGGAATTAAAACAAGGAAATTTCAGCATATAGCAATGCTACCAATTCTTCCTTGTGAGAAGAAAGAACAATCCTGCTTCAGGTCAATGAGCCTGAATTCTTAAGTAAAGCATACCATTAGATTTATCTTTTGCTATGTTTCATTTCTCCCCTTAAGAGACAATAGCAAGTCATCTTTGGACAGCTGGTGGAGTTACAGGATTCAGATAAACACTTCCCAGGTTGCAACTTGGCTACCACAGAAGAACATGACATAAAAAATAAATGAATATAGGAAAAATGCATAGCGCTACTTCTCTGAAGTCTAGCATACTTTTCTCTTCAGAACTTCTTTTTCTTCAAAACAAAATGAGAGCTTGAAACATAATTTTACAGAATATGATTTTAAAATTTATTTGGCAAACTTTTTTTTTTTAATTAAGAAATGTGAATATTTATGCTTTTGGTAGTGCTTCTTGCAAATTGATAATCAGTAGGAGTTTATTGGTGTTGTACCATTATTCAAGCCCATGGTCTTCAGTTTTCATGAATTTAGGTTGATTGTTGACTCATAAAAGTGGATCTGTCCCATTAGAACTAAATGAAAGAGTGAAATTAGAGCTACTGCTAAATTAGCTTGAGAGTTCTTTGTTCTCTGTTCCTACTTGAACTGTCAAGTATCTCTTCTCTCAATTTCTTTTGTGAGGACCTCACAGTAGAAAGGTTCAAGATATCACTTAGAATTAATAGTTAAGCTACAGCTTTGAAAAAAAGAAAGGATAAGTTTAAATACACAAAAATAAAACCTGTTGTTCTTGAATTACTATTATACGTGCTGCATCAAAGGTATCTTGATGTAAAAAGGAATGAGTGGTGCTTAATACCAAAAGCACAAATTCAAGTTGGAACTTCAATCACTGGAAAACATTTTTACTGTCTGATTTGTATCCCAGACCTCAGAATGAAATGCGCACAAATGGATATAACATTTATTTAATATATGGCTATGATTTTTTTTATTGCATATTTTAACATAGGAACTATATTCAGAGAATGCAGTAATGAATTTAGCATGACAACTTATGCAGAACAGACCATGTAATTTCTTAGTTATCAGCTATCACATTGATTTGGTATCATTCTGAAAAAACTTTAGGTGATGTTTCTTGTATGTGCCTATACATCTTTAGACAAAGACTCTGTCCCATTTATTTATCAGTAATTTATTCCCTTCTGTCCACAAAAATATTGAAGCCACTCATTTAACATTATGTAAAAAAAAAAAAAATTGATTTGAGGTGACTTTTCATGCTATGAAAAGCGGCTGAAGGAATTGGGATTGTTTAGTCTGGAGAAGAGAAGGTTGAGGGGAGACCTTATTGCTCTCTACAACTACCTGAAAGGAGGTTGTAGTGAGATGGGCGCTGATCTCTTCTCCCAAGTAACTAACGATAGGACAAGAGGAAACGGGTTCAAGTTGCGCCAGGGGAGGTTTAGGCTGGACATTAGGAAAAAATTTTCCACTGAAAGAGTTATCAAACATTGGAACAGGCTGCCCAGGGAGGTGGTTGAGTCACCATCCCTAGATGTATTTAAGTCTTGTAGATGTGGTGCTTAGAGACATGGTTTAGTGGCAGACCTGGTAAAGTAGAGTCAATGTCTGGACTAGATGATCTTAAAGGTCTTTTCCAACCTAAACGATTCTATTCTAGTCTAGTCTAGTCTAGTCTAGTCTAGTCTAGTCTACTCTACTCTACTCTACTTTATTCTAAACATTTAAATGAATTCAGAATCTAGGGAAACCATTTCAATTTTAGATAAAACAAGTGGGTTTGCTTAATCAATTTCTTTTAGTTTCTGTTTCACCCTAAGTTTAGAGAAAAAAAAATCCTTTCAAGTATTGCTGGAAACATTTTGTTGTTTTGAGACCCTCCAGTGAACTGAAAAATCCATTATTTGCTCAGCACTTCTCTTCAGCTTTGTTTTTGTGCACAGGTATTTGTATGGGCTGCTAAGCAGAGGCCACAGGAGGGCAGGAAGTTAGGACTCTTTTCAACTTGGTCTTATGGTAGCTGAAAATCAGCTTTAGGCTCAAGTTCTTGAAATGGAGTCATGTCTGATGTGTTGGAGAATTAAGAAAGCTGACAATCTTCCCAGCTAATTGCACTAGTTAAGGTTCTCCCATGTATTTTTACACTGTTAGTCTCCAACCAGAAGTTTCTTATTCTCTCAGAAGTCAGCACTTCATTGGAGATTTTGAGTACTGACACATAATATTGACAAGAAATCAAAAACATTTGAAAAAATTACGTGCCTCGTTATGTTGTTTTGTATATCATTAGATCCTCTTTCAGGAGTCTACCAGGAAGGAAATGAAAAAGAGAATATTATATAAAGTATTAAGGCACAGATTTTCAGAGAAAAATAAATTCAGATGGAAAAAAGGGAAATACAATGAGATGGAATTAGATTAAACAGTGTTACATAATGCTAGACAACTCCAATGTGGAATACTGCAGGTGCAAGAACACAAGGAGAGAGAGAGGAAAGGTAGGTATGATAAACTAGCAATCCTGAAGAAATGTTAATAAGAAAGGAAGAGAATGCCTGCAACTATACATACAGCATATTCATTTAGCTGTAGCCTGGGGTAACACAGCCTCCTTTTTTAATCAGTTTTGTTGGTTAATTATGCTGAAGTGACTGCCTAAATACTATGAAAGTAAAGCACGTACAAGTATAACCCATTTGCTAATTATCTGTTACTCTGATACTGTCATGTCTTAATTTAAAATTCTGGATACAGCAAAAAAACCTCTTTCTAAAATAGGTCTGACTTATTTGTGGCTGCTAAACTTTTATCATCATGTTTTTTCTGCTGCTAAACTTTTATCATCCTCTTTTTTTCTACCAGGCATCTTTAACTTGATAGCACACTGGAAAAGAACAAGAGAAGGTAGAATATTATTTGGTTCATGCTGCCATATACCTATTAATGTGCTTATTTACTATGCAAAAAAAGCACTAGTAATATGATTTTTTTTAGTAACCTTTGCCGCTAGTACTTTCCCAGCACAGCATGTCTTTTCTATGTCCAAACTGACACTTGTATTTTCCTCTTGAATTCAAGTCATAATCTGAGGCTCTGACAATATGTGCATCCAGATTGTAGATAGATTTGGCAAGAAATAGATACAAATTAAGCAACCTTCCATTTCTCAAAAAAATTCTTATGTTTCTTCGCTGGGGAAAAGAAAATGTTTATGCCATTTGAATGGATAGCTTTCAAAAAGTACAGTTTTATAAAAGAAATGTGGCACTGTATAGAGATAATCAGATATACATATATATGCTAATCTGCATCGTGATACATGTGTGCATGGCACCGAATAGGATATATACTATGAGAAGGCTTAATCTGTAAGTGAGAGATTGCAGGTATGTCTAGAAAGTGATATGTACATTTCATCCTTTGATCTCCTACTGAAATACCTAATTAATTCGGTCTATTTTAATAAGTCTCAGTGAATTTAGTGGAACTCCTGACATGGAAAAAAAAGCCATTACACATGTGTAGGAATAAGGGAGTATAGATGACTTTTCTCTGTGTCAGCACAGTTCATTGAAGTTTTAAAGGCAGAATATACTAGTAGTCTACACAGGTTCACAAACCCTGGGTAAAATACTCTATTTGCTAGTAAATTTTATGAGCTGTCTTTGTGTTTCAATGCTAATGTTATCCACACTAGACTAGAGTAAGCTGCCATCAATATGGCAGAAGATACAATAATCACTCCTTCATTTTTTTTGATATGTCTTAGTCAGAAACAGAATGAAATCGTTGTTGGACTTACCAATAAATCAAAAAGACATGGTTTATAACTGCAGAATTTTTTATTTCAAAGATTTTTAAAAAAATGTAAGCAAAGTGATTCCACTGTCACTCATTTATAAACTCTTTTAATGCCACTCAGGAAACTATAAACATGACCCATTATTTATAGACCAATTATAATTTTGTATTAGTGGTAACTCCATTAGTGATAGTGATTACTTTATACTGAACACCTGGATTCTTGGAAATTCTATCCAAAAGATGCAAGCACCCTATAGCAGCTGCATATAACAGCTGTTAATTGTAAGACAACCAAACAAATATAAAATGGGAAACTATATTTCAAAACACGTGAATTATTCAAAGCCTTACAAGAGACAGTGACTTACCAGCCAAAAATGAGTTTATAGTGTGATGCAGTGGCTGAAAAGAAAGTCAGTCTATAAAATTCTAAACTCAAGTAGGGCAGTACAACTGAGACAATATATCCATTTGTGGCACCAGTTTCTAAAACAGTCGTGAAACAGTTGAGAAGTATGCTAAGGATAATGCAGTACCTCTACAATTTGCCTCATGATAAAAGTCTAAGGAGACTGAATTGGAGCCTAATGTTTTACTACTCTGCAGTGACAGCACTAAATAGATTGCTTTCTTGTTAATTCAGCACTCCAGCACAATTTTGTCATTAGACTGAACTGCTTTTGGCAAGAAGTTTCAAGTTCCACCTGGGGTATTTCACATCCACATCACAAATTACACATCTTTTCTTTTATCATACTGCTCACTGTGGGTTTTTTTGCCATTAATCAGTATGATCAACAAAAATGAGAAGGCTAAATTGGTAATAAAAACCTTTATATAATTATAATCAATTTTACATGCAAATCTTCAGCCTTGCACTCAGTAGGAAGCTAAGGAGATACCTGGAACGTGGTCAATAGGTTTGATAAAACTACGGTTTATGCATGCCTAATCGCTGAAAACTTTTTTTTTTTTAATTTTAACAAATGTATATTTTAACCCCAAAAGGAAGTCAAACACAACTAGACTACAAATAAAATAACTTAAAAAAATTTCTTCTGCTGTGAGGGTTATTAATCACTGGAATATCTTAGCCAGGATATGCTATAGAATTTACACTGGTAAACATTTATAACACAGATCAGGTATTGTATGAAAAGTAAGAGCATGATGTTGTAACTAACTGATGCACATCTATGACTGGCTTGTGTTATGCAATAGACATGCATCATTTTCCTTTTTGGCATTAAAATTTGTGAATTTATCAAAACTTTCATGCTGTAAAGAAACAGTAGTCAGCTATTTGACTAGAGAATTTTACACTTCCAGAGAAATCAATGAGAGTTGTGATTTACACAAAAGAAACAATGTAAGAATGTTATCATAGAAGAAAAGATCTGGTTTAAAAGAGGGAGGCTGTGAGTACAGTACAAAGAGCACGAATCATAACATAATCCGTAGGAAGTGAATCTGAGTGATGGTTAATCAAGGGCACCCAGCAGGGTATTTCACACATTATAATCTTGTTTTGTTCCATTTATGGAAGACAGTGAAAGTATGTATCAGGTCATGCTACTCACAGTGGTATTAGTTGTGAAACTATGCAAATGAAGCTTAAGGAAAAGAGGAACATTAAAAAAAATAAAATTACATTTAACTCCTGTACATTTTGCTTCACTTGGTGTACAACTACGTAGCAGACTACCATGATATTACCCTGGTGTAGTTTTAAGCAGGGCAGCATAGGTTCCACAGAAATCTAGTTTTGATTTGATCTTGGGTTAATTTACCCTTATCAACAAAAAGCAGTATGCATTTCTGTTAAACACATTTCTGTCTGCCAGCTCCCTTTGAAAACTGGGGAAGGGAGACACAGGGAGGCTATTGAAAGACTGAATTTACACACTGAACACGTGAACATTTAATATTGAGACTACAGCTAGTGGAATCACTAATCCACCTAACTAAAGCTATTTATCTAAACTTTCCTTTATCAGTTAGGCTCCAGGATCAACATTTATGTATTTTTGTTTGATAGACTTAATGTTCAGAAATTCTGAGTCTGTGAAACCCCATTAAAGCTAATGAAAGACAGTTTTAAAACTAATAACTGATTAGAAATTGTTCAATAACTTTTGTATCCACCTGCTCCATGGAAACTTATTCCATTACATAAAACATCCACTTCAAAAGAACAGCATCAAGAGATGACTGAAGGTATCTTTTGGAATTCCTTAGGAAGCTCAGGGTCAGCAGCATTTATGGCTAACATTTTCAATTTAAGAAAGCAGTAGTTGCTCACAAACAAATACATATTGTTTATTCATATTATAATCTCAAAAGTAAATTAATAGTTTTTAAGGAATTTATAGACTCCCTTATAAATAACTCAGAGTAAAATTCTATTCGGTCCATCATAGATTCTACAGCCTCACCTGCTGGATAGCTAATTTTGTCTCTTTAGTTCCTTTTAGCCCTGTTGTCAAACACAGAATTTAACATGCTAAACTAAGCTAAAAAGCAAGTTGTTAGTCCTAAACTCAGAAACAAGCAATGCAGAAAGGTGATTCAGAGACTTACTAACATGAAATCAGTTTATGTAATGAAAATATAAAATTAATAGAGTTCAGTCATCTTTAAATCTTAGTGAACCAGGTATATTGCTATTGCAATATATCAAATATATATATAAACCAAATATTGCTATTGCTCTAGCATAATTAGAATATTATTTCATATGCAACAGTGTTTTATTGAACAGTCATTCTAAAAGCATACATGTTAATCTGTTTTAAAAAGGTATTTGATGATAGTAGAAAAAGCCAGTGCTTTTCTGCTACTATTTTTATTTTATTCTGTAGACCTACGCTTTTCCAAAAAAGCAATTTATTCTTTACTTGAATGCTTTTCCTTATTACATTTTTATATCTGTAGTTCCTCTGGGAGGAAAAACTAACCTTGATTACACGAAAAAAGCTGCAAGTCAAAAGACAACAACACCAACATGTTTAGAATGTAAATCTCAGCATTTCAGGAAAAGCTTTGTTAATTCTGGCAGCCAGTCATTAAAAGCAGAGCTGCACAATGCTCAAGATAACCATATGCCTTATTTTCTGTGAAGGGAACATAATGTCATAGGTTTCTTCTTTCCAATTGTGTGTGGATTTTTGGTCCTCTTTTGTGGAAATGACTGTATTTACAACATCACATTGGACATCTTCTAATGCCAGATCTCATTCATAACAACATCCCAGGAGATCTGTCTCTTTCTTTGTTCTTTCTCTCCATAACCATTTTGTTAAATACCACTCTTGTGAACTTTCCCTTTCTAGCAACATCTAGGCTTTCTCCAGATCCTCTGGACACTCTCCCATTTGTTTCTCTCCCAGTTGGAACTGGACTCATAAGTCCTGTAGCACATATAATTCTCACATCCAAAATATATCTCATTATGGCTTTTGCATCTGTTTCTTTCCTCCCTTATTTCCCTGTCCTAAAGTATAAAAATCTGAGAAGTTATAAGTTATACTGAAAAATTCAAGTGGTCATTCTTCCGCTTCACTTGTTTAAATATATTCAAACACTTAAATATGAATACATTAAATGTATATATATATACAACTTTTGAGGAATCAAGTGCTTTAAGCTGTATAATGTTGTAGATAGCTTGGGTTTGATATCTTACTGATTTACACCTTATGTAGCAAATTACATCTGTGTGCAGCGACTGCAAAGCGGTGAAAATGACTACTTTTCTGATTTAATGAGGTTTTACATCCTCTTTGCTCTGATGTAAATAAATAAAGTAGATCACAAGAAAAAATAGGACAGCTGGCGTGGAACCTAACACACAGTTCAGTTAAGAATGGAAGAGGGTGACACAGGCAAAACTGAGACGTGGAAAGTGGGAGGAAGCCATATCCCAGTATAGTATGGGAAGTTGTACCACAGCAACTGTCATGAAAATCTCCTAGAAGTATTTCTGAATGACTGCATTTTTTGGATCCATTGTTTTATAATATTCTGCTCTTAAGATGTCACATTTTGTTACTGACTTGCTTATTCATTTAGATTGGTGTGAAGTGCCCACGGGGCTCACCTGTGGCCTGAATAACAACAGATGTTAAGACAGAAATGTGAATATACACAGCATGTGTCAACGGGCTCCCAAAACTCTTTGGGAGGGTGCTGTTTGGGAGGGTGTTTGCCTGAAACTCAGCATGTTAAAGAACATGATTACCATCGATCAGATTAAACAGTAGCCAGGAAATCACAAAGAGACATTTGAAACAAAGGATTCAGCTTGAAAAGGGGTATAAAAGAAATATGAATATTTTTTAACAGTGGGGAGAGACCTTGGAGTGGAAGCAGCAGCACTTGCTGCTCCCTACAGGCATTGCAACCTGTCAATTGGTGTGAAGTGCCTGCCCCCAGGTGCTGGAACACCAAGATGGGGTGCAGCACACAGAAACTCACACTCGGGCGGTGTGAACCTGAACTCGTGGGGTGCTTTCTCACTGGCATGGGCATCAATGAGGTGTTGGGAGATGCACAGGTTGACCCAAAGCTGGAGCACCTGTAGAAAGGGGGCGGAAGTAAGGGAGAGTAACTCTGTGTGTGTGTGACAAAAACATTTCAGGATTAGTAATACAAGGATATTGAGAAATTTGTGGGTAAATATTAACATTTCAGAAGAGCCTAGTAAGTGATTTTTCTGTTGAATTGTGGATATTTATCTTGAATCTATAGTTCACTGATTGTTGATTAATTATGTGTCATTAGTAAATCAATAAGACGCTTAGCCTTGGTTTAGTTTAGACTGCCTTAACTAAGCAACACTGAGAAAACAATAGACTCTGCCAAGTCCAGATACCTTAGACTAGCCAAATAGACCACATCAGCCTTCCAGCCTGTTACACACTCACTACCTTGCTATGGGTAAAAAGGGAAGCATGCTGTACACGTGGGGAAAATAATCTGCTCTTAGTTCAACTACTGCTTTCATATCCTAATAAAGATATAACAAACATTTTTAGTTCAATTGTACTACTAGTGCTCATTGTTTATATTAATACAGAAATGTCTCAGTAATACCCTTAAAACTATCATGTAGGAAAACTTCAGAGTATCCGTCCTTCTGTGGTGTTATATTCACCCTTACAGGGTTCCCCTGTGCCCTCAGGTCAACAGCACCAGTCTGTCTCAAGAAGAACTGAGCTGTGGGAGGTTGTGATGTATCATAAGCATACTGAGGTCTTCCCCAGAAGTACAATCGTTGTGGTGGTGGAGATCCCTTCCTGTTCACACTTGGATATTTTTGAGACTATTTTTATGTCTTTTCTTACCCTGGCCTGCTTCCTTCACACTGGTTTCTGTCCCATGTCTAGAAGGTGCGCCACAGCCCAGCCCCAGGGAAAATGTTTCGCAGTGTTTTCTCCAGCCTTTCCCATGAATGGCCATTACAGGCGTTCAGCTGAGGCCAGGCAATGGTGCTGTGACCACCAGGTCACTGTTGGTGCAAGCTGGCATCAGCTGAGACGCAGGCAACCCTAGACAAGTTCTGAGCCCTGCCCTGGCACCCCAATGCAATGCTGTGGCTTTTTAGTAATAATGGCAGATATCACATTAGTGGGGCCGCCATAGAAAGGGGGAAACTGATCAGCTCCTTTATTGGTTTAATTTTGTCTTTAGCAAAATGGTGTGATTTGGTGACAATGATAGTCTTTATCTAATTTTGTTGCACTATTCTGCTAGAAGCTGCAGAAAAATGTTCCTTATCCCAAACGAACCTTGATATTTAAAATGCGTGAAGCTTCTCGAGCAAATGGAAACCCATTCCTTTAGAAGTTTCCTTTCAAACAGGGCACAGGGTCATGAGAATGATTAACAGTGTAACAGAATATCGACAATCACTTCCTTGGTGCCCTAATTCCAAACTATATTTTATTTTGTATGGTATTCTTGTGAAATTTTAAAATAAGAAATTTCACCTTAAAATGGAAAACATTTTCTTAATATTCCATTGGATGCATTATAACAGAAAATTGCAGTTTCAGTAGATCAGCATTTTATGATGAAAAACAACAATTTCATGAAAAATTCTTTGCAACTTATAGTAAAACTTTTCATATATTCATAGGAAACCTTCATGAAGGCACATGCTAACAGAACACGTATCAAACTTAGATTTTAGTCTGAAGTGCTAAAAATAAGATTGTCATTTTTCTACTCTTTGTTGTTAAAATCTGTCAGTTTACTTATTGCCCCTTCCATTTTTTCAATATCTGATCACTTACCAAAATGGGCAAAAAAAACCCCAGAGAGCAAGTGATTATAAAAGAATACCGGATGTAAACAATCAGAAATAAGAATGGTGTATCACAGAGCCTTCCCAATAAAAAATTGCACCACAAATCATTAATCCCATTTCGTTCATAATACATTACATTCCAGTTGAATTCATTCTGTCATGAAGCCTTTACAAGCTAAGCTAATACCTTAAATGTAAAAATTACACATCATATAAAATATAAAAAAGTAATTTCTCATTAGCTTATTCCTTTGCTTTGACCATATTTACATATAGCAGAAAATATCAAAACAATGAAGTTAATTTTGGTGCAGTTTGACCATTCGCCATATCTTTCCATATGGGCATCAACCCCCAAAATGAATGTGCAAAGACTATTAAAGAAGTTTAGCCACCCAAACTTTTTAATCTGATGCAACTGATTTAAATCAACAAGAACATAAAATGAGCAGATAATGTTTACGGGAATAGCTATCACTTTATTTGAAGTTCAAAGAAACATCTTTATTAATACCAATGACCATGACTGAAGCCCAAACTAGTACTAAGATTTGAAATTTCAATGTGAAGTTTCCGTCTCATGTGGGATAAATCCTGGTGTTCTACATTAGCTTTCTTGAATCAGGATCTGTTAACTGTTGTTTTCACAAGGTTGTTTTCAAGATACCATAAAAATCAAACGTGGGCTTAACTGTCGGAGTGCTCAGTCACGCTT
>VYXH01010593.1:220-30753 GCA_013397275.1 Burhinus bistriatus
AATAGAGAAGGTTCTCTTGAAGCTCCATGTAGACGTCTGTAATGGCTCCTGGGCAACATGTGCAGAAGAAAGAGTAGCACCATAAAGTCTAGACCGGTGGTCTTTGTAACAATAATCACTATCATGTTGTCTCTCTGTGGTCTACATCATCTTTGTAACAGGAAATACCCGCTTTCCATCACTTGATCCATCCCAAATACTTTTCTCAGTTCCTTTACCCTTCAAAGGGGAGAATCCCTGAATTTGGCAGAGGAGAATGGGTCAAACAAAGGCTAGTAGGTTGGAAATTGAATCTCAGGACTTGTGACTGGGAGAATTACCAACAACTTTGCAATGAGGTCCAAGTCTGTTTGAACTGGCTTTTTTTGTGATTATAAACACATGCTACAAACTATTCATTACTTAAAGCAAACCCGAAGGCACTGATTTACTGGCAGACACCTTACTGGTGTGATGTATTGCTTACCTGCAGGCCTGGTAGCACTCTGACCACAAGGAGATGATATGCTCGTTTCGGCAGATGAGCAATATGCAGTCATACTGGAAAACCCGATGAATGTGCATCCCGTTGAGGTATTGCCGGCCTGGCTGCTCTCCCCCAGTGCTGATGCAGATCAGGTGCTTGAGAGAAGCTCTTAGGAGTGCCAAATGTTGCACTAGTGAGGTGTAGACCTCAATTAACATGGAAATATAAATCATTGAGCCTTTTGCTACCGTGGGAGATGAATATTCATGCCTGAGCAGCTCAGTTGTAAGTATCTGGAGTTGATGAGATGGTTGCATCTAGCTGATAATCTCTTGACTTTCTTTGATACAGAATTTGAGAAACAGAGCCATTATCATTTTCCTTCCTCCAATTTTGTCTCCTAAAATACGCTTTACATGACAATGGGAGAAATGGTTGCTTCAAGAGCTATTGAGTTGTTAGCCTTCACTCCACATGCGTCTCATATTTAATATAAAATATTTTCCTATCCAGTATAACTAGAGGGATAGGTACTCATGAGAGAAGATATCTCTGAAGCCAATTGGTTGTCATTAAACGTATATTTACAGCTATCAAAGAAAAATATGAAATACCCTTCTTTGGATTTCATAATAAAGTTTACATCCATAAAAAGATGCTTTATTTATGTGAGGAAAAGGTTGGAAGAGCACATAATTTTACTCTGCATGCTGTACGTCAGTGTGGGTAGAAATCGCCCTCTGACTGGTTTTACCCCAATTATTATCTTACAGAAGTTATAATAACATATGTATGCATATGTATTCTGTGAACCATTTTTCTTCTACAAATCTGAGACTTATCAATGGAGGAGAAAATTATTCTGTCTGTAATAAGTTCTGTGAGAGTCATGCTGCCACAGTCCTTGGAAACTGGGGAAGAGGTGGTCTGGAGCTTTAAAAATACAAAACCAAACAATCCACCTCCCCAAACCACTGAAATGAATCTTCTTTCCTGGTAAAATAATGCCAGAAAATAGCCTTTGAGTTGTGGAGTTCTGAGGCTCTTTGGCAGAAGATGACCTCAGAGGGAACAGTTGTGGCAGTAAAATACATTTTAAGCTGAAATGCGTAAACAGTGAATGGCCAACAAGTGGGTTTAGCTCACTACTATTACCCTTACTCTGTTCACACCTGGAAAACAAAATCTTTTGCTGTTGGAGAGATTCAGATTAAGTCCCAGATGCTTTAAAACACTTCTCATGACTGATACCTATGGAAGAAAATCTATTTTGTGCTTCTTGAAATGATGCCATGTCAGTATATTCACTTTTAAAGTGGGGCAAAATGTAACTATCCAAAATAGTTTGCCATATAGGTGTGATTTCTTGGTGATGTTTTATCTGCAAGCCATATCTTTATTGGATATGGAAAATACATTATGTTTGGGGGGATGGGACAAATAGATTTCCAGGGAAATTGTGCCCTCCCAGTATTGTACAGTATATTTCATGATCTTAAGGGAAGGTAAGTTTATAACTGATTCAGTGCTGTACAGTAAAATCCTGGGATCTAGATGAAAAAATCTCTAATAAGTGAAACTCTGTAGTAGCTTGTGGCTATCTTTTTTTTTTTTAATCACCATAACATGAGAAATTTAATGTAGTGTTAATTATAATTGCAGAATTTGAGATAATGAGCATTACACGCAATCAGTTTCATTTTTTTCTTTAAATGTAGCAGCGAGAATGGGGTTTGCTAGTGTTACAAAGGTAAAAACACCAAAGCAGAACTTAACTTTCTGTACAGATCTTTATGCACAACGTGACCTTTATTTGATCTTCCAGCTTAAGTTACAAAGCAAATGAAATGAGGTAGCTGTGTATCTAAAACTATATATATGTAAATAGTTATAAGGGGCCACCAGTGTTTTTTTAAAGAAAAGGAAAAGGTTGTTGAAAATGTAGCTGAAGACTTACAGGCACATGTTTTAGAAGAATGAGTTATTGACAAACAGCAAAAATATTGATTAAAAAAACCTGTAGAAATCTTTAAACCTTGTACAATTATTTTGAAGTAGGGAAGTAGCTAATCCTACAGTATTTTGCCAGAAAAGTTCTTTTTTTTTTACTTTTAATTTTTATAAATTCCTGAGCAGCAAGGCAAGATAAAAGCTTATCACCCACTTAATAAAATATCTAGATGGACAGAGCTGCTAATAACAGGCAGCGTTCCTTCTGTGTTGCTTCTGCGTTTTCCCACTGTTTGTTTGGCTGGAATGGAGGGATGCTATATATCTGTAGATCTAACAGCTCCTCTTTTCTTCAAGCCTTGCACTGTTAAATTGGGTCACTGCATATAATGCATGTTAAATAAGACAAGAGGGTTTGTTGTATTTACAGAAATAGTTAGTAGCAGGATTTCATAGTATTACAGTTAAGAATAGGCATGTTTCCTTTGAATACATTACTAGTAGTTCACAAACAAAGTAATGTGTTCTTCTGGAATACATCTTCCTATGTATATAAATTTGATAGTTGACCAAATGCAACAGAAAGCAGACTGTAGCTCTGAGGTTCAGTGGCTTGGTAGGTCTTTGATTAGTGTTTTGCAACAGAACATCTAAATTTTGTGTGTTAATAGTTGGGATAATTCTACTTTTTTTGAGAGACCGAGAGAGAGACTAAAGTGAATTATTTTATAGTATCAATAGCCTATGCGGAGAGAATTGTTTTAAAAGTTTTCAAGGTTCCTTGACTCACTTGAAAAGCTGACTACAGGTCCTTAAGAGATCACATAACTTCTGATAATGGGATTTAGGCTTCTAGGTCATATGAAGAACTTTTTAAAAATTTTATTCTTGTCCTGATGATTAAACTGCTGGATGAAGTTGTAACTTCATTAACAGTCAAGCTGTAAAACCCCAATTCAAAACATTGATTCTACACCTGAAAAAGTGGAGCTGCTTATCAGCCCCAAACCCTTGTGCTTTCTCTGTTCTTCTGTAATTTGTAAGAATAAACATTTCCTAACCTTTAGATGTGTCTATTTAAAACTGAACCTGCAGTTATATAGTCCTTCCTAAGCAAATACATTTCATGCTGTCATGTCTCTGCTAGGCATTCCTTCTACTGCTTTTTTGCTGTAACAATAGAATTGAATATGTGAGAAAATACTTGTTGATTTTTAGGGCATTCAAGCAAACATTGCTGTTCATAAATACAATATTTTTGGAGAGAATTCATAAGTTGGAACATAGTATTTCATGTCAGCTCAGATAGTAGCCTAAAAAGCAACCTTTTTTTAACTGAGAGCTCACACGGTCTTTCTGCTTTTTTCTGGGTATGATTCTCTGTCTTTACTAGCTTTGAAAAAATAACTGGGGTTCTGCAGAAATCCAAAAATGTTCTGAATCTGGCACTAGTTAGTATTTTCATTACTGACTTGGATGAGAGTACTTGTGTTACCTCCTATCTTGTTTTCACAGATAAATATTGCAAGAACTTTGGAGCCTAGGAATAGAGTGAAACATGGCCGTGACAAACTGAATGTGTAATCTAAAGTAAGCAGCATGTAATTAAATAATTCTTACAAAGTTTGTCAGTACTAGGCAGTTGGTCAGGTTCCTAATCTGAGAGAGCTAGTTGATTGTATGTGATACTGTGGCATCCCTGCTCTTAATTTCGTGGACAAGAATATCTGTTGAAAGCAAGCTACTATTCGTGCCATACTTCCATCCATGCTTGTCTAAGAATCCAGTGTACTCGGAGATACTGAGTGCCTGCTTTTTCTGTGTGTTCCCACCTTCTGGGTTTAAAAGTGTTTTGATTTAGTAAGGCCTGTCTTGTTTATTAAGTTTGTTTCCAGTTTTGATTCTAGATTAAAGTAATTTAATTTGGGGCTATTTTCCTGAAAAGAACAAAAGTACTTGATTGGCAACTGGTTGCACTTCATTCTTACTGCTGTGGATCTAAACATATTGTAGAACTGCTCTAAATGTATGTTGTCTTACGAATCGCATGCTTGCCAGTCATAGGGTTTACACCAATTTGGGAATAATGATCAGTCACGAAATAAATCTTAAAAAAAAAAATAAAAAAAAAAAAAAAAAAAAAGGTGGGGGTGGGGGGGCTTTGAGGAACCTAGTCTAGTGGGAGGTGTCCCTGCCCATGGCAGGGGGGTTGGAACTAGATGGCCTTTAAGGTCCCTTCCAGCTCTAACCGTTCTGTGATTCTATGATCTTTTTTATTCCAGAAAGTAGTTTCTGTGTACTGATGGGTAAATTCTTCAGAGACTTTGCATCTGTTGTTGACTGCTGTGGGGATTTAGTGTTTTGATGAAGAGATGCCTAGGATGTGACTTGTTAGATTTCTGGGTCTGGTGGGACATTTATGAGGTTTTATGGTCTGATCTCCTGATATCACTCAAGCTATAGTACTTGGTGGTGGAGTTTCTGCTTGAAAAACTATAGGTCTAATTGAACTATAACATCCTTCTCAGAAAGACACTCGCTTCTGATTTTGAGACAATTCATGAGATGAATATCATGAATGCATAAAAAGTAGAAGCTTTGGTCACACAGGTTGTACCTTTGTGGTTTAAAGAAGCTCTTTTGTATTCCTTTTCTCATGACTAAGTGAAGTTGAAGGAACAGCCTGGGTTTAAAACATGACTAAGAGAAAAGAATTTGCTTTTATGGTAGCTGAGCTCTGGATACCTCAATTAACCAGTAAGTGTATGCAGGTTTTAGAACTACCATGACCTAAACCATACAAAAATATACATACTATATTTGTAAAAGTGATCATAGAGTGTGAGATTTGTAAGTCTCTACATACTTATTTTGCTAGAACTTGCTTTCTATTTGCGTTTGGTAAATTTGTCCTGTGATAAAAAGCTCCTGTTGGCCTCCCCTCACTGAGGAGGCCATAGGTGGCTTCGGAGGCCTGCTGCTGTAGGTCGAGTTACAGAATCGAGGCCAGGGTGGAGAAGCTGCTAATGCTCTTGTACAACTGGCACTTGAAGTATTTTATATGTCCAGAATCACCTACAGCGCCTGGTGTAGCAAGTGTTTGGGGGAAAAGTCTTCTTTCTTAGCATTGTAAACTAAGACAGCTGTTAAATTTCATGCTCAGCTTCAGAGCTTGTACGCGATCGCTGAAGATGAGTATCTGCCTTAAGTAAAGGAGTAGGTCATTAATCTTTTGAGAGCTGTTCATACAATCTTTGCAAATACAGAGGCCTTGCGGATAACATAATTTCAACAGCAGAGTCTGCTAGCTCTAGTGTGTCAGTGTGGTGTTAATCGGAAGAGAGTGATAGTCTATTAATAAACATGCATGCTTCCATGCTGAATTGTCACCAATCTGTTTAAAATATTTTAGTTGCCTTTCTCAGAGATTTACTGTTAATGAAATTACCTCCTAAGATCTTGTGTATCTGAAAAGATGCAGTAACAGTGCCAAAAACTAAATTAATATGCCATGGGAGCTTTCCTAATGAAATTAATATGGCATTTATAACCTTTTTAGAGAGGCTTTTCACCAATTACAGCATAAAATGAATTCCCAGGAGACTAAGATGCTCTTTTTTTGCCCAAGCTTTTATACTTCTGCCTGCTTCCTTTCATGATATGTGAAATGGAAATTGTGAAATAAAATGTAATTCTTTGATACCCTTCCGTGGATTCATAACTTTTTTATTAATTGTGAACTTCAATTTTTGCTTAGTGTTTAATTTTTTTAATTTAGTAAGCTGTGTTTTTTCCATGAGGTAGAAGCAACTAGCAGTATGAAATTCATTCTGCTTTTGAAACAATGTGTTTTCGATTTTCTACCACAACGCTTTTGTGATCGCGATGCAAAACTTCAACTTGAGGCCTGCAGTTATAAAGTCGAATTGTGTAAATGTTTTCTAGTTTGGGGGAGTTTGATTTCATCTTTTCTTTTTATGATTTTTGTTTTGTAGATGGTGAATAAAATGTGTTTAAACTTTTGTAAATGGGTAGTTCTCTTCACAGGGTCGGCCCAGCATGCTGAGGAGAACTAGCAGGAAACTGAGTATTACAGCTGTCTAAGGTGAGACAGGGCTAAAACCAGTGTGTAGTGGAGCGACATACTGCGGTTTACTTAAGAACCAACAAGATTTAAGCTTTTACCCCACTAGATTCACTTTGCAACTCACCTGCTCTGCTGCCAGCCCTGCCTTCACTTGGTCTTGGCATCCCATCCCAGCTGGGCAATCACTTGGGAAGGCTGGATAGAAAGTGGTGTTCGTTTATGTGCATCTCCTTGTAGTTGCTGATCTTGGACACTACTGGCCAGGGTCCATGGGCATCCGCTGGCATTTACTTGTCTTCATGCAGCTCTGATCTCTAGGATTTTCCCTCGCTTCCAGAGTCTCTTCTCCAGTCGTGATCTTTCCTGGCTCCTTCTTCTTTCTGAGATGTCTACCTCTTTCTGAGATGTCTACCTCTTTCTGAGATGTCTACCTCTTTCTGAGATGTCTACCTCTTTCTGAGATGTCTACCTCTTTCTGAGAACCCTTATTTTTGGCACCCAAACTCCTATTTTTCCTTAATCTAAACAGTCAGTGTGCAGAACCATAATGTGTGAGCAGCCTTTTAATTGCATGTTCTGCCTCTGTGTTAATTGGAGGATTTGGAATGTGACCCTTCTGTTTAGTCCAGGTGTTATCAAAGTTTACGAACAGCCGGCACAGATTGCAGCCAGCAAGTACCACTCTTCTGCTGGAGAGTTCAAAATTCAGTTTCAGACATTCACCCACGGACATGCACATATGCCCAATTATCTGCTGCCTCTTAGCATTTGCAATTGAAGCTATTCTTTTCGCTACGACAGCAGCTATGTACTTATGCCAAAAGCTATGTTTGGTGCCGCTAGGAAGACCTTCATTCACCTTGTCGTGGTCTCTGATGATGATTAACATGAATATCTAGCTTTTGCATCTTTCTTACAGGAACTGAATTTCTAAGATCACTTGGTAGGGAAGGAATCCAAACATGGATTGGTGCCAAAACAGGAGGGGCAGCGTGTGACTGTTGGTCTACATCTCATATGAGTATTTCAGGGTTTACTCTATTTGGAGGTCTTGTATAATGTGAGAACTTTCATGTGCTGCAGTACTTCACATGACAATTTCCAGGTAGCTTGACAGTCCTTTAATCATGCAAAAGACACCCCTATTGACTCCATGTGTAGAGACATAGAGGAAATTTTTTAAAAAAAGGAAGGTGGCCTAATAGTAGCAAGAAAATGTCTTTGTTCTTATTGTGATTTTTATTTTTTAACTTTTCATCTAACTTTTTATTGATGACCTTTTCTTTGGTGCTTCCTGCGTGGTTAATGTGAGGGTGTCCCTCTGCTCGGTTGGGGAAGGGTCAAGTTTTAGGTGGTCTAGCTGGCTATCACGTCTGGAGGGAACTGGCCTCAGACAGCATTTTGGGGGGTTCGAGGGCCAAAAACATTGCTTGTGCTTCTCACTGTTAGCATTCAAAACCTTTTTTTCTATGATTAAAACGCCTGTATATTTGACATAGATATTGATGGTCTTTCTTAGGTTGCATTGTAGAAGCAACGCAGTACTTTCTCTGGTTATTATTTCTGCGTTTTGGGGTATGTAGAGGAGAAAATATTTGGAATATGAAGAACAGCTTCAGAGATGAGGAAACTCCTTCATTTTCTCATGCCATAGGCCCTTCAAGGAGCAGATATTAATCTCATGCTCTGTCCTTGCACTGTTTCTGCAGCTTTTGGTTCTGCTGATTTATTGGAGTCAGTGGTTTATCTGCACCTCCAGTGCTCCCAAGAGAAAACAATACGGAGTCTGGTTGTTTCTTCTGTCGGTTTAGCATCCTTTCTGCTGCTGAGTATCAAATTTTATTGCAAATGTTTCAGCCAGCTCCAAGAACTGTGCTGCTGGCTGAAGCCGAAGGAATAGTTGCAGAATGTGTGCTTACCGCAGTGCTGACCAAAAGCACCTCTGCCGTTCAATCTGGAAGAAAATCACAAGGTACTTCTCCGGCAGTATGCTCTCCTTCTGTGGCAGAACCAAAAGAGATGTCCTCATATTTTTTACTTTTAATTTAATCAATTAGAGAAAAGGGGTCAGGAACCCTTGGAGAAGTAAAATATCACCCTTTATGCAGAGATAAAACACACATTCTAGATGATAAGCCTTCTCTGTATTTGTGATGGAGAAGGATGTTTGCCACGCAGGGGTTTATACACTGTTAGGATAGAATAAATATATATACATATGTGTGTAGATGCATGTATTTATATGGACATGTACACATCTCGGTGCATGTACGTGTAGAACAGGGTGGCGTGCCATTCCCGGTGTTCAGCATAAGCTTTTTCTATGGGCCCTTTCTTCCTCTCCTAGCTGTCTGTCCTCCGCTCGCAGTCGGGATGTGGCGCAGGGGGAAGCCCTGGCCCTGCTGACTTCCCAAGGGGGAAGATTTGGGAGGCAATGAGGTTTTTAGGGAGTGGATGATGCAGGGCTTTTTTATGCTCTTCAGTGTGGGTTTTCTTTGAATTTGTTTGGGTTTGTTCTAATGTTGCACCATGGGTGTTTCATACTTGGGTTTTGTTGACGTTTTTTGGTTGGTTGGGTGGTTTTTTTGTTGTTGTTGTTTTTTTTTCTCTTCCACAAAAGCATAATATACTCGTAGAACCACTGTAGTGTTCTGTATGAGTGCCATAATCATCTTCCAATTTCTGCCCAAAATCTCAAGCCATTTTTCATGTGAGATATTTTCAGTGTGGATTACCAGACAGCCAAGCAACATACGGGCTATTTATAGTTCCAAATAAGCAGTCTCCTGACTGTTAGCAAAAAGCAGCTTTAGCAGCTATTGTACAATGTTTATCTTGGTTGTGGTAAAGCATCTAAACACTGGGGGTTTTTTAAATGTTTTGGTGCCAATGACTTTTTACTTAGGATTCATGTACAATTTTTAGAAATAAAGAAATAGCCAGCATCCATTGAAAGTTACAGCTGTACCAAAATATCTTATTGATTTGTTGTTCAATCACAGGAAGTCTGAAAATGGGAATATAACAGTAGCTTGTCTAGACTACTTCATATAAATAAGAGAAGGTATTTACAGTAGCTACTTACTGATGGTGAGTTGAATGCTTTCTAGATTTTTGGCATAATTTAGTGCATTAAGCGAAATGCTTGATGACAATCAAGCCCTATAATTTTACACTTTCAATAAAAGCTTCTTTCTGTCATCCTGGAAAGACAAAGAAACTAACCTCCGTGTAACTATATCCCCAGTAAAACTACTTACTTTTTCATCAGGTGATGGGGAAGGGCCTTTGCATAATACAAGCACAGTGCACTCAAGTTGCCTTTTTTTTTTCTTTTCTCCTTTAAGACTGGGGTTTTTTTCCCCCCTATGGGGGAAAGAAATTTCTTGAGAAGCAAGAAAGCTGCTGAAGTTACAGAACCTGTATTCTTACAAAGGTGAACCTTGCATTATTTTGATTAGGGAAATATGCTGTTTCATATAAAGAACGCTAGCACTAAGGATTGGCAATTTAATTGACCAAAAAAGCCCCACCTCATTATTTTGTTCATATATATGACCTGGGATGAAAACAACCTCACAGTTGCAAGATACGATTGAACTGTCAAGAGGTAGTCTCTCTTTCTACAAGATGGTGAATGTCATATACAAAACTACGTGATGTTTCTTGTAGCAAACCTGGCCCTGGAAGGGGAGTTAGGTTCCTGCTGAGTGGCTATGTGGTTATGAGCTTTTCATCTAAGATCTCTTGTTTTGTGCCTCATGAGGAATACTTGTAAAATGATATTATGATAATCACCATCTCGACTGATCCATCGGGTGCTGAAGTGCAGACATAGAACACCAACAGCACGTCTCTCCTCTGCTGGAGCTGCAGAGTCAGATGCCATAGCCAGGATATGTAATACTCCGCATCTTTGAAAGGCAGGTAAAACACACGGTGAGCCAGCGGGATTGTGTTTTGATGTGTGTGGCAGAAACAGGATAGAAATGAAGTCCCCAGTAGATTTCTCACCTAATCATGGATGTCCTCTTTCTAATCCATCTCCAAGGCTGTTTCTTTCTTGCTTGGGAAAGGCATGAAAACGCTTCCTAATTTACAGATCTGTTTTAAAAAAAAAAAAAAAAAGCTTATTTAAAAACCCTTTGGAACTGGATGCTTTGTGAATGTCCACATCCTATTAATCTGTCTTTGCATCTTCCAGCAGCGGCAGTTCTACAACTTTCAGGCATTCTCAACTGTAGTTTACTGAATATTTGGAGGATTAACAGTGGGATTCAGAATTGTGCCTTATTCTTCCCTTGATAGATCATTCAACTGGGGAGTAAGGGAGTGTATAGGGGATAACTGCCAAAGTTATAAAAACTGGAAGGGAACAGCTGCTTAGTACATGTGTTAATCAGTTGTACTACTGTCCATGGTAAATGAAGAATCTAACTTGAAGCATGCCCTGTTATTTCTGGAAGAAGGGTATTGATATTGAGAATACTGTGAGCAAGCAGACTGTGTCTGAAGCAAAATTTTCAACTTTGGGGAAAATTGAGGCATGGCATTCAGAAAATGATTATATGTGCCCTTAAACTTAGGACATGAGTTCTATATGTAAACAATGATTTGTTTTTTCACACAACTGAGTAACTATACTGTCCCTTAAATTAACTGGAAGCTACAGATTGTTGACCCCTTAGATAGTCCACTTTAATTTTAGACACCTAAATTTAGACTTTGGGCTCTCATTTAGAGAGCTGGCTTTGAACGATTTGGCCCAGAACCCAAGAGCCTGTCCCTACTTATATTACACTCATCTCACTGAGCCTCTTCCTCCCACTGACATTAACAGCACTTAGAATCATAGAACCGTTTAAGTTGGAAAAGACCTTTAAGATCATCCAGTCCAACCATTGACCCTACTCTGCCAGGTCTGCCACTAAACCATGTCTCTCAGCACCACATCTGCATGACTTTTAAACACATCTAGGGATGGTGACTCAACCATCTCCCTGGGCAGCCTGNGTCCAGTCTGTCCAGCACCTCAATGTCCCTCCTATACTGTGGCGCCCAAAACTGAACACAGTTCTCTCTGTCTTGAGATATTCTTGAATTGCTTTATTTGCTTTTCACTCATTTTTCTTCAGAAAGCACGTATCATATAGTTCCTGTTGTTAAAAGTAAAATCTCAATCAGATATGGAATGCAGAGAGTTTCCTCTCGTATAATCAGAAATTTACAACTGGCTGCTGTAGGTGAAGCTTACTGTGGGTCTCTATTTAGCTGTACCAAAATTTCCAAGCATAAAACAGATTAATAGATAAAGCTCGTGGGGGAAATGGGAAAGGGAAGACATGAATGGGACATTTTGAGTAAAACTGAAAATCCATTGGAATTATTCATTTTAGTTCAGGCAAACTAAAGCAATTTATTTGCTTTGATTATTTTAACTTAAAAATTTACTCTCCCAAGTGAAATGTGCTTTTTTGGAACTTGTTTATGAAATCTAATTCATGACTAACAGATTTATTGTGTGATGACCATTGCCCAGTCTTGGAAGGAAATTGGTCAAAGTGCTACAAGTAGGTCTGAATGGACACTGCATAAAAGCCATTAAAGTCTTCAAAAATCAACAAAGCTGTAAAATTGAACTGATAAATCTCTTTAGATGGGGCAGTTTATTAGGTATACATCAAGCCAGATGTTACTGAATGGAATTTGAGGTAAAAGCCTGAACAATGTCTGATAGAAGTAAGATGTGAAGACTTTTGTATCAAAAAGAACATGGTAAATAAAAATTAAAAATATAATATTACGTATGTTATTGCTGATATTCTCCAAAATTTTGAAATTATGCAAAGAAAGGTTGCTCATTAGGTTTGTTTTGGAGTCAACTTGTGTGTTCCCATCATTGCCTGGATTGTAAAATAAAAGTTACAATATGTAGTGAATCTTTTAAATTTCATCATCAAGAAAACATCTTCAAATAAGAGGGAATTACTACGTGCATCCAAAGGAGAGACTGACAGACAGACATACTTGTGTTTTGGAAGAAGAAATAGTAATTGATATAGTCAATTTTACCTGATAGCTCAGCACAATTGCATATTCAACCTGTTACTGCAATTCTGCATTGGAAATCAGATCCGGCATGTTCTGTGCTGGATGGTATTAAAATCAGACCAGTGCAGCTGTATATGAACGCAGTAGTCTTCAACCAGGTAGACAAATGTAGATGACAGTCTGCCAGCCCCATTTCTGGGTTGGAGTGTACTGCAGCCACATTCTGGAATTCCAAAATACATCAGGGATGCTAATCTATGACATTGTTCCTAGTATACCGCAAAACTAGGGTTTGAAGTGGCACTGTATTCCTTTAATCACTGTCCTTTATTCTCAGTAGCTCAGTGGAATTAAGCTTTGGGCCAGACAGTGACGGCTAGAAACCATTTGTATGAGCTTTGTGGAAAGCAGCTATCGTTATCCATTCTTTTATTTTTATGTGTAATTTGGGAAGAGGGTAGTGGTGTTTTCTAATGCTGTGGAGAAAGTAAAATACACTTCACGAACCGTTTCTGTTTCAATGCTGTCCAAGAGCAAATGTCAGCAAAACCTGTCATCCCCTGCCTCCCCGAAGCCAGAAACAAGCTCAGGAGTCCCAGTTCTCTCAGAAATGTCTGTTACTAATACAGTCTTTTTTTTTATTGTACATATCAAAGGCTGTACAGCAACCCTGCATAGTCATTAAGGCCCAAAATACAGAGATTAAAGGACGTGACGTTTCACAAGCCTTCTCTTGGGCAAGGCCCCCAAAGGAAGCAGCGTTCTTGTACCAGAAAAGTGGAAGTGTAAGTAAGCGCATCGCTGCGGGACTGTAGGCATATTCCGATGAACACAGTCACTATGCGTTTCCCAAATCCTTAGAGAAGGCAGACAGTAAAAAACATGCCCGCAGCTCATGAGGAATAACAGCTTGCCTTTTTTTTTTCCTTTTTTTTTTTAAAATCACTGATATAATATTCATTTCTTCCAGAGTATGAGAAGGAGTAGAGTTGTTAAAAGTTCCAGCTTGCTGTGTCTCACGCCATTTTTATTTTATCATTCCAATGAATATTTTCTTTTTGGCAAAGTATTTCACTTTTCTGCCTTTTAGAAAGTCCAAAGGAGTTTGACTTACGTGATTGGGTATAAGTGGTTAGCTGAGGAATATGTACTTCTGTCTAATCAGAAATACCTTGAATGGCTATGCCTGTTAGATGGCAGATGGAATATCCAGTTTGGGTTGTAGTCTAGATAACGGAATAAATAGACTATGTAGAAATTGCTTAGGACAAGATAAACAAAAGCTCATGGTGTATATTTCTTAAATATTTCATATTTTGGGTGGCTACATTAAGACTAGATTTGAATAGTTTATCTTTTTCAGTAGGCCAGATTATACAGTCTGAAATACTGAGAACATGAGGTTTTTGAATTGGTTGGTGTGTTTTTACTTTAGGAAGAGCTGTTGAGTTTGAGATGTCTTTCTGAAAAACAATCAATCAACTTCGATATAGGAGATCCCATGTAATGGAGAATGAAATCTGATAGTTAAGGTTCGGAGTTTAAAATGCTGTGGGCTAAAATGAGAATTGAATTCAACAGATATCCAAGTGAAAAATCTCTAAATCAAAGCAACTACAAAACGTGAACCCAAGTATGTTATTTTGTACTGTAGCTTTCTGAAAGGATGCCGTACAAAAGTAGTAGTAAAACATATTTGTGACAATGGGAAACAGATAATTCAAATCTAGAAGTGTAAATGTATGACTGAATACTTTACCATCTCCTTTTCTATAGGTTTCAAAACCTTCCATAGGTTTTGAAAATGAGTTCTTGCTTGGTATGTCATCCTGTTAATTTTGAAATTAACTTTATTATTCAAACAAGCATCATATTGTAACGTGACAGTTGAGACTGAGAGTCCAGTAAATTCTGTCTAGTGTCTGTACAGCAATCTGTGCAACTGGGTAGTTAAAGGTGGTGTACAAATCTGATAATTAAATTATAACAGACTTCTTTTGCTAAGAAGATTGCTCATATGTCAGAAATTATTGTTTTATTTTCCTCTTGGTACACATACACAGTTTGCCCACAGTGTTTGGGGGTGGCTTTGCTGTGGGTGTCTGAGAATGTGTTTTTGATTGATGAGCTAAGCTGTTTTTTCAGGTACTGAAGCAAATAACTATTGATGCAATACTCTTGAAATTGCTGTTCCTGGAGGGCGAGGCAGAGAGAGATTCTGCTCCCACAGAGTGCTCCTGCTTTTGGACAGTGGGGTTTGCTTTTGTTCGGGAGCTGTTGTTGAAAAAAGACAGATGGCTTTCCGCTGCTGGGTCTGCACTCGGAATTGTCTCTCTCCAAAAGCTGTGCTACAGCTGCTGTCGCTGAAAGACAGATGTAATACAAAAGCAAAAATACTGACCTTCGGAGATTTTAAAATGTGATCTTTTAGCAGGGAAAGGAATTTAGCAACTTGCTACCGAAAGAAAGATTTATGTTACTGAAGTAGTTATTAGTTTATTTTATTAAATTGATTTAGTAGCTGTGTGTTGCAAGAACTTTTCCTATTTGTTTCTCTTTCCAGGAATTGGATGGAGGATTTCCTGTAACTAATGTTATTTCTGATAACTTCCATATAGTTTGACATTTTCTTCTCCTCTTCCCTGCTGTCGTTTCCTGTATCTCAGAGGATTATCTGTCTTCTCAATCATTTGATTGATTGAACAAAGGCCAAGAGGCTTTTGGGACTGTATGTTGACAACTTGGTTTGCCAGCTATTTTCCAGTAATATTTGCACCTCTGGCAATATATTTTCTGACTGATTCTGTATAAGTTACTGGGTCACCAAGGCAGCAACTTTATTTCTTTCTCTAGCTATTTTAGTGTTAATTTTAGGTGTTTTCTTATCTTCAAGCTTGAAACACATTTTGGTAGCTAGTATCTCTCTAAATGAGAAAGCGGGAACAATTAGAATGTGGCAAAAAATGCTGCTGCAACCCGGTGTGTTATTTTGTGGAATATCAAAGTCCAAACAGCTTTTGACTTGTTTGCTTCCTGAAGGTGAGGGGGGGAAAAATGATTCTGTTGAGGGGTTAAATAACTAATGCTGTATGTTTCCAAGGTGTTGAACAAAGGATCAAATCGGGTATTTGAGGAGCTAGAAGACTCTCTGTTGATCCCTTTCCCACCATCCCGTGTGTCCCTGTGCACAGCCTTCTTGTGGGGTATGGCCCACTTGCTCTCTGCTGGGGAGAGGCACCTTACAATTTATGCATGTTTTATCGGAGCTTGTTTTCCTTGCAATCATTAACATATTCCTATTTGTGGCATATTTAGCACATGGTCCAATTATCATTTAAAGCAAAAAAGAATTTAAATAATCTCTTCTATGGGCTACGATCATGCAATACTAAACCACAGGTTTCCCGCGAGGATTAGTAACAGTTAACTTTGCCACTTTCCCAGCTGGCCTTGTCCACTGTTAGAGAAATGACTGATTCTGTCAGATACAGTACGATACACTAAATATTTTGATATCATTTAGACACTGGAAAAATCCTGCTGAATTTAAGTGCTCAGTTCACTAAAATGTTGCCTACTTGCAAAAAAAATCTCATCGTTTCTACAGCATCTGTGCTGTCACTCACGGAGCAGTTATTTGCCCCATCAAAATCTTGCAGTAAGCCAGACCTCTGCAAAAGAGGTGTAAGCTGCTATGCCTCTCATGTTGCTGATGTCCAGGGCACTAGGGTTTTCTTTCCTCTCTAGCCTGTATCTCTGTTCTTGTCCTGTTTTGTTTGCTACCAGTCTTAAGCTTCTCATTCTTTTCCGCCAGAAAGATCTTGAAAATCCATGGGATAGAGCGGAGTGTTTCTAGGTGAATTTGGGACAATTGCTTTCACTAGTTACTTCTTTCTGTGTTTGTTTTTTTTAAAAAAAAAAACAAAAAACAAACCAAAACAAAACCACCAACAAAACCAAACCCAAACAAACAAACAAAAAACCACACAAGAGGGTGATGGTATAAAGGGTAGGCAAGAACAGCTGATCACTGCAGCCCAGGTTTTGGAGTGGTCAGGCTGGCTGTGATAGGGGCTCCCTCTTATATGTGTACACAGTGTCAGTGCCTTCAGTGAGTGAAATTCTCCTTCTGTTCTTGTCATTTGTTAATATTTGAAATCCAAGTAACTTGCAGAGCCATGGTATCTTACTTACGCCTTCGGGGTTCCAAAGCCTTTCTTCGCAAGATCACTTGTTACAGCAATGGTGCAGTTGCCCAAAGGCCTTTGCCTCTGACGTTGAACTATCTCTTCTAATGAGCTCTCAAATTCTGCCGAGAAGTGGCCAGGAGATATTAGATTCTGTACAGGGAATCAGTGATTCTCTTCTTCTTTGCAGAAAATGTTGGACAAAATGTCTAGGTTGATCTTTGTGAGATGGGAGGATGCATGTCTGCTAGGATGCAACTCTGATGACAACTAGCATAGAACAGGTTTTGTTGTTACCGCTTTGACTTCAGAGAGAGAAAACCATACTAGGATCCATTTCATTATTTTCTGGATGCCGTGCCAATGAAGGCGCTAATCCTTTTTGGATTTAAAACCCATTAACTGTACCCCACTATTGGGTTACCTGCTATTATGAATAGTTCCTAAGTATGTCATCTGAAATAAGACAAACTTTCTAGGGGCTCAGTAGAATCCTTTGTGAGACCTAAATATCAAGATATGGATTTTTCATGCAGTTTTCTTGGGTTTTATTCTAATAACACAATGAAAACTAGTTTATATAGTTTCAGAACATACTTGATAATGAAAATTCATCCTGCATTTCCAGCAGTTTGACTGAAAAAGGCATTCCCTGTTATCCACACAACACAGTGAAAACTGTTCTGTTGTTCTGTAATATACAGATGAAAGGCTGCAATTTATATATTCTTACAATAGGTATGAAAATCCATACTTTCAGAGGTACATTAGCAGAAGGTTATGGTTGGAAATCCAAGGACTGAGAAGTTAGGGAGTGATTAAAAGGAAAAATTACCTGTAGTTTCATAGCTCGGTGCCTGGTGTGTACTTATCACCATGCAGCCTTTTGTAATAAAGTCACTTATTAGGTCCCATTTTCAAAGTTCTAACTTGAGCATTTCTGACATCTCTGAAAAGAGTGTCCCCAGAATATTTTTCTAACAGTGTTTTTGAAGATTAATTGTCTTTCTGCGTATCAGTTCCTCTTCCATTTCAGTAGATACGTTTGTTTCTGTTTTGCAGATACTGTTTGAAAGTTTTGCCTGTTGTACTGGCTTAAATAGGAAGCCCCCTCACAAAACTGAGGTTTGTTTTGGAAAGGTGTGTGTGAGATCTGAGACCTGCGAGTGTGCGGGACAATATTCTGCTGTTTGGATAGGTCCGTATTTATAACGGAAATGTTTTCCCATCAGCCTCCAGCTGCCCTTATCAATGAAAGAGAAAATGTGCCTTCTTATCCGATGCACTAACTACTTCCCGACAAAGAAAATGTCTTAAAATAAAAATCTGTTACCGTGCCTGATAGTCCATGGGTTAAAACGGGCAAGGCGAATGTGTAACTCCGTTTAATAGTGTCCCCAGCTGCTGACGTAAACTGCCACTGAGCACTTCGGAAGGAGAAAGACCTGGTGGTGACCGTCAGGTGTGACTACCAGGGTCCTTGTTCTGGGTGCCCAAATGTTCTGTACTGTCACGCATAATGCTGCTGGCAGCACTGAGGTATGACTCTTATCAGGCTGTAAAAGTGCATTTTTAAAACCTAAGGGTAAATCTTTTATTATTTATTTTTTGAGAGCAGGTTTTCAGTGCTGTAGGAGCATTGATCTGCATATGTGTGAGGTAAGAGCTGAAACAATGAGTTTCTATAATCTGCTCTTACAAGACAAGCCTTCCAAAACTCAAAATAAACTATTTATTTTATGCAAAAGAAGGGTAAGAGGAGATTTAATTATTGTCTAAAATTACCAGAATGGAGAAAGAGACTTCTGATAGTAGGAGTATATTTTTAAGTCTAGCACAGGAATGGTATAATGAGATCCATGACTTGGAAGCTGGAGCTAGATGAAGCAGACTGGAAGCAAATTCCCCAAATTTTCAGTGGCAGGTCTAATTAACCATCTGGAATCTGATGGGTTTTCCGTCAGCTGAAGTCTTTAAATCAGTGCTGATTGTCTCCTGAAATTAATTATGTAGCTCAGATGAAAGTCATGGGCTTGATACAGAGATTTCAGGATGAATTTCTTTGGCATGTCTTACACAGGAGTTAGATGATCAGAGGGCCTGAATTACACTACTGTCTGCTGAAGCACTTCTATGAATGACTCAAATATTATTCTGAAATTTATGAGAGGATAAAATAGCAATTTTTATAATGATGATATAATCAGGAAGATTTAATTGGTTGAAACTGACTTTAAAAATGCTGTGTAATTTTTCCCCTTCATTCATTACAAAACTGTGATGAATCTTTTATTAATAATGTTCCTAAAATTTGGAATTTTCTGAAGGAATTTAAATAGAATGAAAAAAAAATATTTTTTTTCTTGCCCAAAAAATAGTGGAAACTACTCAGTTGTAAGAAAAATGCAGTGAAAGGTGAGGGAAAAATCCCCCAAACCCAAACACCAGTAAACACCTGTTACATTTTTTTTAACAGGCCAGGGAGCTGAAGAAACAGTAAATATTTGAGTTTATTTTTGATACAAGTTCAGCCGTAACTTTAATTGTTCTGGTTCACATTCAGCAAAATTTCAAAATACTAATTCATTGTCGGTTTAGATTTAAAAAGCAATGAGTTGACCCAGTTTTCAGTATGGATTCAGTGCTAAAAATCATAAGCAGGGGGCTGTGTTACAGACCTTGACAACTGGAAAGCCAGTTTTGCTGTTTTATAGAAACTCAGTATTCCTGTGGCCTTTGCATTTAATGAAAAAGTAGGACCAACTAAGAACAAAAGCTTTCTCAGTATTCACATCATTCCGTGTTACTAACTGGATGCATAAGGAAATTTGTGGACCTTTTTTTTTCAGAGGAAGTCTTTTATGCTGTGAATTTGCACATGATGTAAATCATAAGGTAGTGTCCTTCAGGGCAGTCCATCTGAATAAAAACCTGAGACCACTGTAAGCCTATTACAGGACATATTACAGGCTTTTATTGCATGCATCTCTGGTAATTGTTGACCTGCTTTCTTTTTTTTGTTCATTTGTGCATAGCATGTTATAAATACGTTTCACCACTTGTGTGTTTCACCTGTCTTTTTCAATATGGCCGATTATGGCTGTAATTGAAGAAGACCAAAGAAAGAAGAAAAATCTCTTCCCCTCCCATGCATTTAAAAAAAAAATAATTATACAAGTATATGGAAATATTCTAGTACATATTTGCTTTATATATACATGCTTGTAAATATACTTGCTTTTCCTAAGAGCTCATGTTTCTAAATTCTTGACCTAAATGTGGATACAATGGAACAATATCCAAGTTCCCTATCACGCAGTTGATCTATGTCCACTACGTATTTTCCACCTTGCTGCCATCTGTCCACTGGCACACTGCATAGATATAATAGGGGAAAATTCCAGTAAACTACGAACAGCATACAGTAGATGATGGTGGTTTTCTGATCCACAGAACAGCATCAGGTGCTGCTAGACTTGCTAAAGATCTTTTGCCTCTTTTTTCATTTGATAATGTATTAGATCTTTAAGTCTGTTGTGATAAGTAAACATTCTTTTAAACTGAATTAAAGGAATTGTCGTGGTTTGGGCCAGATTGGCCCAATCCGGTGGAACGACAGATGCTCTCTCTCTTGTTCTCCTCTTCCAAAGGGAGGCGAGAGAGAGAGAAAAAGAGAGACTTAAGAGTTTAGAAGGAACTAAACTACTTTAATGAAATATTAATAATAAAATAATAAAAAGAAAATAATGAAATATATACAAAAAGGTATCAAGCTCCCAGGATGACAATCACCTCACCAGCAGGTGCTGGGGAAGTCCCAGACTGGACTCAGTGACGGACGGGATCTGGATTCCCGATCTGGATTCAGGATCGGGATCAAAGGCAGACGCAGAGACAGAGTCCTTCTCAGACGTCAGCCATTGAAGAAAGAGAGCTGACCCTTTGATCCCTCAGCTTTTATACTGAGCATGAGGCAGATGGGATGGAATACCCTGTTGGTCAATTTGGGGTCACCTGTCCTGTCCGCCCCTCCCTGCAGGTGTGACCCCTCTACGCTTTTCTGCTTCCGACCCTCCAACGGGGCAAGTAACAAAGTTGGCTGCTCTTGGGTGCTATAGCAATAAGTAGAAGCAAGAGCCTCTCTGTGTACCATTCCTTGGCGTCAACTATAAACATGGGTCTTATCACCCTGAGAATGAACAGTTTTCTGCACAACATGCTGTTAATTTCAGCAGTTAGAAGAGGCCTAGCTAAAAAGCAAAGTTACTGAACAAAATTGGTCCTGTTTTACCTCAAACCAGGACAGGAATCTAGAGATTCTACAGAATCTAGAAAGAAACCTTGAGAAATTAATATAAGAATATAGAGAATGTATTAGGTTATATATAGCTATATGTAAAGTATCTATATTATGCTAATTATCTGGTTTTAAAAAATAGTTCAAGGGTTCAGCTGAGATCATTGCTGAAAACCTTACTCCAGCAGGACTCTTCATTAGGAAATCTTCTGTGCTCAGAAGCAGCCAGCTCAACTTTGCATTATCTGACTGAGGAACTTCACTATCCGTTTAGATAAAAACTCCATCCTTTTTTGTTATGTTTTTTGTGGTACGTGAAGCCAACAGAAGGACAGAAATTGAGGGGAATTCCATTCTAATTTTTTTGTTTCTGTTCTTTTCTACTTAGTTGTTCAAGGTGACTTGTTCTCCTTGTTGCAGCATATAAATTTCTTTAATAGTGGCTTTAGCTTAACCAGCTCGTAATCATCATAGAATCATCGAATGGTTTGAGTTGGAAGGGACCTTAGAGATCATCTAGTTCCACCCCCTGCCATGGGCAAGGATGCCTCCCAGTAGATCAGCCGTTTCTAGTAGCTGGCTCCAGGTGACTGTCCCAGTCAGGCAGCCCTGCGTGGTTTTGGGTACCAGAGTTTGCAGCCTCCACCGGGTCTGGCCAGTGCCAGCACGGTCAGGAGAGATGTTGCGCGGGTGGACCCTGGGTCTGCAAGATGTTCTGTTTGGCTCCTGTTTTCTGCCCGTTTGGGACAGTCTACGGGGGACAGGATCACCAAGAGAGTAAATCCTGGCCATCTCCAAGCACAAATATCTATGTGATTAATATTTGCTATCTGTATTCGTTGGGGGACAAATGTCTTCATTGCGCTGCCAGACAGTTCTCTGCTATTTTGTGTTTGGAAGTAATTTTAAAAGCTCTACTTGTTAGGAAAGCAAACTGAGATGCTAAATGTACATAAACTGATGAAGGTGCACGTGGTAGGGTGGCTTGTAAAAGCCTTGCTTAGACAGCTTCCTTGGTGGAAGTCTGTAAGAATCACACAAAAATTCAGCAAAAATCTTGTTTCAGGTTAGATTTTTAAAGTTTCTTTAGGGTCATCTGGAGACATTCGTATATTCTAGGGAAGAACCAATTACAGTTTAGTTAACTTTCTCCCCAGACACCTCTTCAGTGTTTGTTCCCAAGATCAGACCCTTGCTCTGTTGGGGTGACAACAGTGGGAGTCGGTGGTTTGGTGTCTTTGCTTGGCTAGTGTGATCCATAATGTTTGTTTTGCCCCTATAAACAGGTCATAGAACTGGATTTGTGTTTTCTTTTTGATGTCTCAGATGGAACACACAATTATGGAAGCAGAGTTTTCTTTTTACTGTGACACTGACGGTATTCATAAAGTCTGTGGTACACAGATGTACACAAAACCCTTAAGCTAATCTATACACAAAATTCCTCATGAAAAGGGTAGAGATTTTTTGTTCTCCTTCTCCAGCAAGAAGTGCCTTCCTGTGGTTAAGAAATCTTCTTAGAAGGGAGATGGAGATAATCTGAACAGGGAGCTCACTCTTTCTTGGAATGTATTGGTTAATATCTGCTTCAACAATGAAAACCCTTTGTCTAGAGCGAGAATTTCAAAAGGATCAGGGGAATATTGACTGCATTGCATGATCTATTTTTGAGGATGAAGCCATGCAGGAAGAGTGATTTTTACTATCTCCTCATAGATAAACACACACAAAGGCTTTACAATTTTAGGTAAATTAAACCCCAATAAAAGCAGCATTATAGTGTATCAAATTTTGCCATCTGTGTTCTGAAGACTTTGAAGTCCCTATAGAGACAATTCTTCCCTCCTGAAGCCAATGTCAGAATGACCAATTCTCATAAGCTCAGCTTCTACCTAAAAAGGGCTTTCTGTCCCGTTTTGGTGATTTGCCCTCTGGGATACTGTGGGTTTGTGTTGGGTGATTGGGTGAGGTTGATTCTTCTCTGGGTGCTTTGAGGCCTTTGGATGATTGCCTGGGAATTCCTGTAGTGGCTCCGGTCAGGCCATGGGACATTCAGTTGGAGTCATAGTTCCTCTGGAGCTACAGATGCGCAGAAACCCTAGATATTTTGACAGCATGCGTTCAGATCAGATGTACCGTGTGTCCAATAGAGTGAGTTGCGCATGACTGATAAAACCAGCTTGCTTGAGACAGAGGACTTTGTGTCCCGTCTGACCTAAATACTGGGTTTGATTTTTTTTTTTTGTTTTTTGTTTTTTGTGTTGGGGAAAGTCCTAAATGGCAGTGTTAATTAAAGGTTTCTTCCCGTATTCAGTTTCCAATGCAGCAGCTTCTAGACAACCTAACTAGAAATAAAGGGGGTGGGGAAGGGACTGTATTGCAGTAGGCAGCATATGGACCAGGTCAGTCCTCTGCTTGGTGCCAGCTGGGGTAGGACAGCAAACATTAAGTAGATGATCAGGTAGTCGTGTGGATGTGCAAGGCAGCAATGAAGCTGGATCTGCTTGCAGAGCCACGTAATTATTGGTGGCCATCCCTGCATCCAGCCCTGGACCCACGTCACTTTTCAGAGAGACACTCCTTTCTTTTAGTCTGTAAAGTTCTCTTTGAGTTGTGGCTTTTCAGGCTTTGAATTCTCATTTGGCTGAGGTTAAATATAATTGTTCTCATTTGCTTCCTTGCGTTTTTATAATGATTCTTGTCCTTTTTTAACTGCTTTGTAAACACAGCGTTTTGTACACTTGTCTAGTTGGGATTTTTAAAGCTTTAGGTGTGACGGTGTTCTGTAAAAATAATGGTGACTAGGAACTGATGAGGCCCTGGGCACAAACTGAACCACAGGAGATGCACTTTGAACATTGGGAAACACCTTCTGGCTGTGAGGGTGGCCGAGCACTGGCAGAGGCTGCCCAGGGAGGTTGTGGAGTCTCCAGCCTTGGAGATACTCAAAAGCTGGTCTTGGTCCTGGGCAACCGGCTCTGGGTGGCCCTGCTTGAGCAGGGGCTTGGACAGGGCAACCTCCAGAGCTCCCTGCCAGCCTCAACTGTTTTGTGATGCTGATTCTGTGGAATCATTTGATCATGAGCCCTCCCCATCTCCCCCCCTAAAACCACTTTACCCTGTTAAGTGCGTAATTGCAGAGATTGCATTTCAGAGATGCAAAAGATACACATTAATCTAGAAAACTGTTTTCTCTGGAAAAACTTCCACAGATTCTTGAGAAGTACAGTGCAAATTGTGTGCACAATTTGGGATTCTTGTTCTTGTTTTTCATTCTGAAATACTTGGTCTGCGCTGAGCCGCACCAGCCATCAGGAAATTGTGAGTGTCCTACACAAAGTCAGTCTCTGCGAGGGCTTTGCTGAAGCTACTTAGGACTTTTGTAAATGCTGTCCCCGTGGTGATCTACAGTGTGCTCTAAAGTCTGCTCAAGTGTTAATTGGCTTATTGTTTTACATAGTATATTAAAGCCTTTTCTGTTCAAAGTTTGAACTGTAATTCAGTCCTTGGGGTGCCCCATGTGTGAAGCAGAGTTACAAAGCAGGAGGTTGGGATGTGGTAGCCCTTTTCTGCTCTGTTGTTGCCCTGGCGTGTTAGCTGTTTGGCTCCTGGGATCGATGAACATCTGGAAGAAAAATAAAAAAATAATAATAAAAAAAAGAGTGAAAGACAACAGCTAGATTTTGTTTTCTCATCTTCCGTATTAGCCATCTCATCCTCTTCTGTGCTTCTGTTCCAGTGTGTGTCAGTGGGAAATATTACAATTAACTTCTGTCACAAATGTACCTCATTGAAGATTAGGGCTCATTTAGCCAGGTGCTGCTACTGTGCTATATGGGAAGTAGTTTTAAAGCAGCATTGCAGGCTCTTTTCTGCTATTTGGTAAGTCTGTAACACTTGAAACCCGCTTTATGGTCAATTGGACTGTTCTGGCTCCCGCCTGTAGCTGAATTCACTTCCAGTTGCAGGCCCCGTTGTATCTTCTGACTGCAAAATTGGGTCTGTGTTTTCCTGCGCTGCCCAGTGTCCTTCTGTTCAGTAGCACAGTTGCTCAGCTGGGCATTTCAGGCAGAGACTCTGTTCTGTTCTTGGACAGCTTTGTGCTTCTGCAGGATGACGATCTCTCCGTTGAATGTCAGGCTGTGTGTGCCCTGGATGCGTTTTCATTTTATTTGTCTGTAAAGGTGCTCTGCCAGTGTCATTATGGAACGCCTTTGTCTTTCTGGAAGGGTGATATATTTTGCCGACATTTACAAATGATGTATAAGTTGCTGTGTATGTGATTCTTCATTAGTCAACAGATGATGTAAAAGGTTAGTCTTCTAACTAACGTACAAGATTAGTATGTTTATTCTTTCAGTAAAAAGGTAGAGTTGATGAAGCTTTGCTAGATAAACTTTGGGAGTATTTTGTCCTTGAGCAGAATTCAGCCACTTACAGTCAGGCTAAAGATACCTTATTTTGCTCTAGATTATGATAATATCTATGTTATCAGGCTGTAGTGGTTTTATATCACACTTTCTGTTCTTTCTCAGCAGCCCATAACTCTCACTCTCCAACTGTCTTGCTTACACTATGCATTTCACACAGACGGGATAAACAAAATGAAATCATTAACACGCTGAAATGCAAAAAAAAAAAAAACCCCTTAAGTACTTACCTATAAAGCTAATACATGCCATCATACTCAATTTAGTTACTGATAGATTTCTGCTATTGGCAAAGTTATGTTGAAAAGTGGAGCTTACTTAAATGGCATGTTAATTATATTTTCTCAATGTTTTTGAATCACTTTGGTCTGTATTTCTACCAGTTTTCAGAGATCTTTTGTTCTCTACTTTGGCCTTTGTGCAGCAGTTTGTAGCTCATTGCTTTGTCACTACAGCAGGTCACTGGATTTTGAAATGTTGTATTTGGTTATTTGAAAGACTTCATTGGTGCAACCTCAGGTGCTTCAGAAGTCCTGCTGTAAATGACTGGTTCACCTGGTGGTAGTTACACACATTTTGGGTGCAGCTGGCAAAGGAGCAAACCTGAGTGGGATCAAGTTCAAGACACCTGGCAGAGTGGCATCTTTCTCCGCACCGCCAAGGGGAGATGTGACAGATTCCTCTGAACCTCTGTCAAGAGTTGGGGAAGGTGTGATTCTGTTAGAGACTTTTGCCTTTTGTCATCTCCTCCTCTGTCACAGCATGCTTTTGTCTTTTTGTAAAAAAATAAAATAAAAAAATATTAATATTTTCTCAAGATCTTGCAGGTTGAATAAAGGCATGAAATCAATGGTGCTGGAAGGCTTTTGAAATGGAATGGAATAGAATTACCTTACAGTGTATTTTATGGATTATTATAATTTTTTCTAGTTGCATTTTATTCTATACTGCTTAATGAATGTGACATAAAACTAGAAAGAGACATGTGTCTTCTGTTGTAATTTGACTTCTTTCTGCCAGAGAAAGAAGAGAAGAATTGTTAAGTTGATAAGTTCAGTGGGGAAAAAGGCTTGATGGTTAATACGGAATGTCCTCTAGCAGATTTCTTTGTGGTTTCTGCAATACATCGTACCTTAACACACACATTTAAAAAAAAAAACAAAAAAAACCAAAAAAAACCCCAAACAACCAAAACCCCCAAAACACCCCCAAACCAACCAAACAACAAAAAAACTCAAAAAACAAACCAAACAAAAACAGAAAAACCCAAGCAAGATAATGCACCAAGAATGGTTTACTGCTTAGGATAATTTTTTAATTTGTTTTTTTTAAATTAATGCATCTTCATTTTTGGTAGCAATGAATAAAGCAAGGGCCATTTGTTATAAACAGGTTTCCCATCCCCCACCCTAAAATTGTGGAACTTATTTTCTCTTTCTTTTGCTAAAACATCTGGGGCTCAGTGGAATAAGCCTATGCATAAGTTAAATGAAATGTTACATTTCTGTGCTGTCTGATGTCTGTCAACGGCTAGTAAGAAGAATATTAAGTAAATCCTTTAGGCTCTAACTGCATGGCTTACAGTGGGGTTAATGACTGATGTGTATCAAGTTCTGTATTTTGAATTGACAGCTTATGCCAAATGGCAGGGGGGAAAGTGGTGTTAGTGACGTTATCATATCTATATTATCTACACATAAAAGTATGTATATTTATATAAATATGTCAATAATACGTATAGCTAACATAGACGCAGTATAAATATATCTTACATATACATAATATAAACATATCATGCCTATATACATTTCAACATATACATAACGTTTTCTTTCTGTCCTCAAAAACACACACTTGTATTTTTTAATATTTATCATACCTCTTTTCTAATGCATTTGACTTCTAGTTATTAAAATGTTTGTTCATTTCCTTGCATTTCCTTGCATGTTACTTGGTAAGCTGCTCAACAGTAATAGCAGATGTGGGGGGATTGTGCTTTTTTTTATTAATGGGAAGGACAACTGGCAAATAAAAATAATCAGTTTTAGGGATTGAAGTAGGCAATTCAGCTATAGAGAATCATATTTTTCTTACTGTCTACATTTTATAAAAAATTGTATCTATGGAAAATATTTATCTGACCAGCTCAAGAATGTATGAGATGGATAACAGAAGAAATACGTGATAATCTTACGTACGTAACTATCTAGCATGACATTTAAATTTTCAGTCTATGGCAAGGTTACTTTTATTGTAGTTTAGGTGCTTCACAAAGTTGCCTTCCTTAAACCTTGCAAAAGATCTAATTCAGTGAGAAAGAACAAAAAAAATCTAGAAATTGGAGTATCTAACATACTGCTATTTTCTCTTTATTAATTTCTCCTAATAGTTTAAGACATGGAGGAGGAGATGGGGATGGGAGGGTGGTTTGGTTAGTACGATGGTTGATTTGATTGTGGATTTTTTTTTTTTAAGATGAGTTTTGATACCAGCTACTCTGCAGATATATGTTTATGTGCTATACAGTGGGGCAGATTCAAGAAATCTCTTAGTAGGAAAATTTAAAAAAAGTATACTGTGTGTATACTGATATATTTCAGTAACAGATTACATCTGTCAATAAATTTTACAGTGTGTTCCATATGTAAATATATTTTCTTTAATACATTCTGTTGAAGTTTTTCTAGATGATCAGGCTGTGTAAGAACTCACTTTGTGGAAAAAATGTTTTTCCCCTAATGGTAGTCTATGAAAGCTGCTCACAAATGCTCTGCCGTACAAATGAGAACTGCAAAATATACTTTTTAGAGGTATTACAATATGTTTGTGTGTTTTGGATTCTAAGACATCGATAGCTAATTTCAGAGCAGAGCGTAGATGTATCTGGCCTAGAGGTTGTGTCTGAGATGAGAGGATTAATTAGATGGGGAATTCCAGGGGTGGATTATGTGAACAGAAAGTGTATCGGCTTCTCTTCAGTTGATGTGTTAAGTTCCTTTTAATATTAGTATAATTATTCTCATTGTACAGGTGCAGAAACCGATATAGAAAAGTGACGTTTCTTACCTAAGTTTGCAGGAGCCTTTTGAAACGGGCACGTGGACCCTTGCAAACTAGAAAGCTTAGAGTGCCAGGCCTGTTGATGTAACTGCGGTGTGGGTGCGGATGGGGCTGGCGTACCAGTTCAGCATCTCCCTGTGCCGTCAGGCAGACAAACAGCTTCATCATCTTTCCAGGTCAGCTCTGTGCACGGATAAATATCTGCTACACTTAAAATACAATTATTATTTGAACAGTGTGTGTTCCAGCATGTAAATCCATGACCTGCTTTACAGTGTTAAGATGTGCTTTGTTAAATTCCTGAGATTTCTCCTACCCCCTTTCCACTTTCTAAAGTAAAGTTCTGACTTTGCCTGCGATAGCTGGAAACATGGGGAGAGAAGAGGGGGGAGAGGGAGGCAGAGATTTGAGGCGTGTGTTGTTTCGTGTCCAACTGCTCACGTGTCAGGATGTGCAGGCAGGAGGACGGGAATCGAGAAGCGAGTGAGCAGAGGTGAAGAACTGTCGTTGCCCTGCCCGGCTAAGTAGGCAGAGTGGTCTGATGTCATTGTGACCGTAGGAACAAAAAACCCCCACAGAGATGCTGGGCTTGATTACATCAGTTCATCAAATTGGCTTTGCTTTCCTCTTTGCACTACCAGCTTTGATGCAAAAGCTGATGTAATGCAAACACACTCAGGAGAAGTGCAAAACAAGCGTGGTGTGTGTTGGGGTTTTTTTGGTTGTTGGTTTTTTTTTTTTTTTTTTTTTTTTAGCTTCAGAGAGGATTCTTTGTTATTGAAGGCAATGATGATTTTGTCACTCGTTTCAGTAAGTGCCTTTAATAACAGTTCACTAGATGACTTTCAGCTGGACTGGCAGAGATGCATTTCCATCTTTCGATGCTGCTTCAAGCACAATCCGTGGTCGAAATGGAAAATTTTACTTCTTCATCCTTTTTTTTATGTATACACAGGAACTTGAATAGAGAAGAATGGAAGTCCTGCATTATTTTAATGCATTGAAATGTGCAAATATCTTTCCTTTTTTTTTGTTGTTGAACTTCCTGCTTATTCTGCCAGTGTATATGAGAATTTGAATGGGTCCCATTAAGAATGCTCATTGAAGCAGGATTCCCAGCTTGTTTCAGTGAGGGGCTTTGGCTCAGGACACCTAGATGGCCCGATATTGGGACATCTGCTATTTATCTTTTGCAACATGTTTCAGGAACGTGGGTAAAAAAAGCTGCATTCTTGCAGAACTGCTTACAAAATGAGAGCTTGAATCTCTTTTGTTGTAGGTTAATGATACATGAATATATATATATTAAGTTACCTTGGTATTTACTAAACATTTATCGGTGTTGCAAAATTTTTAGACTGACTCTGTTAAATAGTAGCTATCAACATAAGATTGGTTATCCTGTAGATTAAAGCTGAATTTCATACTTTACCAGCGTAGTCTGGGAAATGTTGAGAATGTGGTTTTGGCCAGTACTGAGAAGGTGTATACTGAGTAATGCTTGTAATAAACGTGAACTGTTAAGGATGTTGTGAAGAGAATATACATTTAGCACGTGAGAAATGGCAGTAGCTCTTCTCTATTATTGTACGCTGTTTGTTTAGTGTAATGACAAATGTGGAGGAGGAGGGTCAGTCGTGGAGAGGAACTCAGTGTTGTGAAGAAGTGAGTGCACACTGGGTCATTTTTGCCACCAAAAGGCTATAACCATAAAACATGAGTTTGTCACACTTGACTGAATTGTTGGGCATTTCTCCTTTAAAACTCTGTCTTGCCTGCCTTTGAAAAAGTAGAGTTAGGTGGTTTAAAATTTTGTTTCTTATGCTGTAGAAACAGTTAAGAACCTTTGGTTAATATCATACTAAAATCATCAGACAGTTCTGTCATTTCCAATACGAAATAATCGTGTGTTGTAGCTCATTCTCAAACTAGAAAAAAACCCCAGCTGCCCACCAAAGGCAGTGAGGGATAAAAATTTACGGTTTTTCAAGTATATAGGAAAGTT
>VYXH01010594.1:0-33143 GCA_013397275.1 Burhinus bistriatus
CCTCTGCCGGCCAGGCGAGATCCCGGCGCACATCGGCGGCATCACGCTGTTCGGGGACAACGTGGAGGACGAGTGGTTCATCGTCTACCTCGTCCGGGAGATCACCAGGGAGTTCCCGGGGCTGGCGGCCAGGTAAGGGGCGCCGCTGGGGTGGGCGGCGGTTGGGGCCGGGGAGCGAAGGGGCAGCAGCGCCTGTCCTGGCGGGGGCTGACGGGAGGTCGTGTCTTAACGCTAAAAAAACACGGGAGGTCGTGTCTTAACACTAAAAGAAAGAAAATAAAAATGCAGACATGGGTTTAGAAGGGTGCGTTGTTGTGCCGCGCGAGGCTTCCCTTGGTGAGAGACCGATTTCTCCTTGGTCAGGATCGATGACAATGATGGGGAGTTTCTCTTGATAGAAGCAGCTGATTTTCTCCCGAAGTGGCTGACTCCCGAGAATAGTGACAACAGGGTGAGTAAAACTTCTGTACCGATTGGCAAGTGGCTCACAGTGGCCTTGTACTTGCCAGTTTTCTCTTGCACCTCTGTCTTAGCCAAGCGGTCTGGCTGCCACTGAGAATCCAGAGTACTGTCTGTCCCTTACTAGCGAAGAAACTTCTGGTCAGGGCTCAAGACTAGTTTTAATTAACAGCATGTTTCTTTTCATCACGGTCTGTTTTCATTCTGGCTTTAATGAGCTTTTTTATGCTTGCTGTGGATGTTGAATGAGAGACTTAACCACTGGAAGCCTCTGATGCTCGATTCTGCTCTGCGTGTGCTTGCAGAATGCTGTGTGGAGTGAGTGTGCCCTGAGAAACTGCTGGAGGGATGTCTGGAAGGTTGTTGCAGATATCAAGTGGTTCCTCTAGAATTGGTTTGTTGATGGAAGGAAGAAAGAGAAAGTTCTTAGACTGATATGTTCTTATACTAGCGGCAAAACATTCGCATGGAGGCTACGGACCTGCCTGCTAGGCTTGACTCTGTGTTGTTTAGCTACATCTGACTCTTGCACGTAAATCATTCGTTTTAGAGTTGTTCCATAATGCAGAACTGACTGAACTTTTTAAAACTTGCTACTCGTGGTGGCAAGTGTAAAGGCAGTGAAGCTGTCGTGCTATTGATTGATCTATAAAATCAGTAACTTCGGCCAGCTTTCCATTTTCCAGGTTACTGGGGTGCAAGGAAAGCTTGGATGACATGGGTGCTGTGGAATGTATGTGGCAGTGTAGTACAAACATACCATACTGCTCCCCTCAGGAGCGCTCTTGGATCCACCTGAGCTTTCTAGCTCTGCTATAGCCACTTGGATTTTTTTCTACCATATTCTCGAGTGCTCAGACACAAGGGTTTGCTGCCCTCAGAGTGGGGAATCCTCAAGACTGCAGCGTTGCTGACTCTACCAGGAGACAGACTGCGCCTAGTATAGGTGAATTAATGATTCTCCTGATTCTCCCGAAGCAAATCTCTAGTTGAAGAGAAACTTTTGGTATTACTGTTATTAAGGAAACAAGATACGTTTGACCAAACTTGTTGCTGTTAAAATAGGTTTCTTTATTTACGTGTTGGAATGTGGTCTCTGACATCTCTATTTCCCTCATTTCCCATTTAAAAAAATTGTGCTATTTCTTGTATTATTTCTCTATTTGTACTTCAGTATTCTCTGTATTTAAACAAATGCCTTTGTACGTGAAATTAAATTTTCCACTGCTTAGCGTGTTCTTATCCTGTCTGATGAGAATGTTACTATCTGCCAGGTGTTCTTTTACAAAGGAGAGCTGCACATCATTCCACTGTCAGAGACTGACAAGCAGGAATGCGACCTATTTGCTGGCAGTCCAACAATCTCGCAGGCATTAACGCTGTTATCCAGCCGTTCGGAGGAGTTCCTGGCTGCAGAACCCATTAGAACAGCAGTGTATAAACGCATCAATGGGTATGTAGGTGTTTTATTTTGGCCTTCTGCAAGAGTAAGTTTTGATTCTGGGCTGTCTGGGGTACTTGTATTCAATAATTTTCCTGTTAGATGTGATAAAGTTTCTTCCTTTTCAGAAACCACGAGCTAGAGGTTTATCTGTCGCATTCTTCTAAAGAGGGGGATCAATATCCTCTGTTATCTGGGGACTCTTGAAAGTGGTTCACTGCGATGGTGCCACACCTGACAATGACAAGAGTTATTCTTCCTTCACATTCTTCTTGTACTGAAAAATCTGAAAGTTCTGTGAACCTTCAGGAGCCATTTGCGGGGGGCGGGGGGAGGAAGAGGATTGCAAACTAAAATGTAGAACTAGTATGCCTTTCAGAGCATCAGCTTGTCACCGATGTGTTCAGCACTGTACATCATTTTTTGCAAGGATTTGACAGCACGAGCCAGATGCCTTCTGCGCTCGGTGCAGTGAAGGATACTGTATAGCTGGACATGTTAGTCAAGTTCACGGTGGTTCATCTTACCAATGTGGGGATTAAATTTTTATTAGCTATGTATGTTTATGTATATGTATAAACAGACATTCCAGGTGTTAGGTTAGCTGAGTTTTAACTTTAGTTTAGAATAATGTTCTGGCACTTGGCCCATAGTATAGATTAATATTAACATGAAAATGGGAATAATAATTAAAAAGAAGTGGTTTGGGCTTGCAAGACGCTTAATCCACTTATGTTGCGGTTGTGTGATACAGGTATCCTGAGAAAATTCAGGCCTCATTTCACCGAGCCCACTGCTACCTTCCAGCAGGCATTGTGGCAGTGCTGAGGCAGCGCCCTTCGTTGGTGGCTGCAGCAGTCCAGGCCTTTTACCTGCGAGATCCTGTAGATTTACGAGCATGTCGCTCTTTTCAAACTTTCCCTCCAGACGAGCGTGTGATGACTGCGGTAAGTGATCCTTCCGATGCAACTCATCATGTAATTAGGTTCTGTAACTGATGCAGATTCTGTGGTCAAATGATTATAAATATGTGGATTTAATTTTTAAAATAGGATGGTTTCTGATCTGTTTTTTCCTTTTGATGCTAGGCATGAATTTCCAGTTCTTTACATTAATAGCTTTTCTGCCTTCAGATTGACATGGCTAGACTCAAATGGCTGGTGATGAGAAGTGTTTCTGAAATCAGAGGTTACTGCTAATAGTTCCTCTGCTGAAATGTTTGCTCAGTAAATTGATGTAGTTCGGTGATCACAGCAGTTTGACAGCACTGCTGTCAAATCAGGAGTTGCTCCCAAGTACCCCTAGCTGTTCATTCCCAGGCTTTCCACCTTCTCAGCTGTGCTTACACAGCTCTGTGATAAGTGTTTATGAGCATTGTCCAAGCAGTGTTGTATCTGATATGTTTGCGTTACAGAGTTATACCCCTAAACTCCTGAAAATAAGCTTTGGAGTCAAGTTTTAAACTTCCAGGCTGTTTTTGAAGTCTCAGCTTTGATTTAATTCAATGAAAAGAGCCCTTACATTTTTTAAAATATACCTTGTTGGCATGAATACTGAGGATTTTTTTAATGTATGTAGACTGAATGAAGTTCATGTTTATTTACAGATGTCAACTTGGAATATACTCTGTAAGATCTGGAAAGCAACATATCTTAGGCAAATGTGTCTAAGGTGTATTTTGAATAGAGTCTCAATTACTGTTTGTAATATGAGTGCTCTAAAACAAAATTCAGAGGAGACTGGTGGAAGGTCTATGCCCATACACAACACAGTCGCGCTGCAGTGTGTTTCTTCTCCTCTGGCTTTTTCAGGTTACTTTCACAAAGTGTTTATATGCACAGCTGGTGCAACAGAAGTTTGTTCCGGACAGACGCAGTGGATACACGCTGCCCCTCCCATCTCACCCTCAGTACAAAGCCTATGAACTGGGCATGAAACTGGTAATTATTTTTTATGCATTTTGTACTTAGGCTGTTTAGTTTGATGTTTTTATAGACATCTGAGAAATTACACTTTGCTGATAAGTTGTCTGCTTGTACAGAAAAATGTGAGCAAATTCGCAGTTGCTGTTTTTCTGGAAGTACAGTGTCATGGGAGTTTTCTTTTAGAGAGTAGAGCACTCTTGTACTTCCACCCCTAGAAAGTACCCCTGCCAGGATTTACATGATTGTATTACCATAGCTGAACTGGTATCAAACCCAGAAAATTTTCCCTTAAGCAATATGGAAAATAGTTTCCATCTCAGGATAGATGAGATCTATTTTAGCCTCTGTCTGAACATCCTGTCATGTTCTAAGTTGCTGTTTATGGCCTTTGTGCATGGAGGCGTTTCTGTGGACTAAATTTGCATTTCAGATTAGAGCTCTGCGTAAGTGTGCATCAGAACTACAAATGCCATGCCTCAGGCACCTGAGCGCATGACCCTGTCCTGTACATCCAATTTGGCACCAGGCATGTAGAGCTTGTTATGATGCATCTTTGCTGCACAGAGCAATCCAGAACTTAAACTGTCTACACGTCGCAGTTACCTTGATCGCAGGCAACGTCTGATTGGGGGCGGGGAGGATTTGGCTGTTTGAAGGGCAGAAAGGATGCTAGGACGTGCCCTGGGGCCTTGCTGCAAGTGGAAATGCAGAATCTAGGTTTTCTCTTCTGAAATTTCCTCTCTGGAAACTTGTGCCTCAGTAGAGCAGGTTTACATCCACAAAATGCGTAGGCCAGGCAAGTTTGCAGTTCAGCATAGATTCTAAATACAGGTAAAGTCTTCATGCTTACGTGAGGAGTAGCTTGTGCACTATAGGTCTGTCTTCTAGGTTGCTTTGCAGGGACTTGCCCAAGTAGACAAACTTTGTAAAGTCAAAATGATCCATTGTTGCTGTAGAAAGACAGATTCCAGCTTCCAAAACAAGGTACTGCTACTTGATATGTAGTGGGGTTTGGCACCTACTTCTCAAATGGCAGCATCAGGAGCTTGATGATAGTGAGTTCTTTATGAAGTCGTTTGAAGGTGCACTTGAGAACCTCTTGTTGTTGCATCTCTTACACAGGCTCACGGCTTTGAAATTTTGTGCTCCAAGTGCAGCAAAGTATCTCCTGATTCCAAGAGAAATGTGTTAAGAGGTCCCCTGTGGGAGAGATTCCTCAGCAGCCTGAAGGAAAAAAATTATTTCAAGGTGAAGTAGTGTGCGTGTGTCTTTTAAATGTTCTGGGAAAAACAAGTTTTAGCTCTTGAACTTGTGTAAGTAGTTACAGCAGGGCAAGAAATCTAATGCTTCTGTCTATGGAAAAATGAATGAATGTCTTTAAAGGAGGTACGTGTAGTTTCTTCTCATTTGAAATTAATTAATTTATTTTGGAAATTAAAAAGGAAAAAAGCATGATTTGGGCATAAATTCATTCATCTAAAGAAAGAGGAAAGACGCTTGAATAAAGGAAACCACAATATGGTTGTGTGTCAGTATAGCTGTTTTACATTTCACTTAACACACCTCTAGAATTAAATATTCTTAAAGATCTATACTTAACACCCACGGACCCGTTTGGGCCCATGTAAGTGTATGTTTTGTTTGTGTGGTTTTTGTGGGTTTTGGGTTTTTGGTTGGTTTGTTGTTTTTTTTTAAAGATGCCTTTGACTTTGAAGTTTATAAATTGGACATAAATTGACTACTTATTTGAAGGTTATAAAATTGGACCACTCTGTTGAAATGCTTAGGTTAATATAGGAAAAGGGGAATATTCTTACAGTACTGCAATGCCACTTCTGTGAGTAATTCCCAAACACCAAGAGCTTTATTCACAATTCCTGTACAATCATAACCTGGGCATGGTAAATCCGCCCTGTCGTGGGAATTGTAGTATTGCCTTTGATTTTTGTTTTAGTGTACACCATATGATACTGCAGGATAAGTCTTTAATTCGTGCCTCACTGTGAAAGCACCTTATGCCCATTCCCTATATTCTGTTCCAAGTATATACTGCAAGTCAGTATTACTTGTTTTGATTTTCTCAGCACTAAATTTCTGTGTGACAAATAGTCATCGTTATGAAGCCTGACTGTGAAAAGGAAGGGGAAGGAGAATTGTTTAGATTCATATTTGTGACTTGCATTAAATAGGGAGAAATGGAAGGATCTGCTAAGTACTTGGAACTGTTGCATATGGCAGAAGATTACTTCCAGCAATCTGTTACCACGCCAGAAAGGTAAGAGCTACTTGAAATTCAGGAGTAATCGTACACAGTACCTACAAGTACTGTAACTAAGCTTTTTTAACACTTGTTAGAAAATCATCAACCCTTTTCTCCAATTGCATGCTTAACGTAGGTGCTGTGGCTAGAACATATGGGTATTAATTCCTGTGGAATACTCTCCACTACTAGAAGTTATTGCTTGAGTAACTATTTGTCTTGGTTTTGTAAAATGTTAAGCAATTCCAAGTGGGTTAAGAGGTGATTGAAAAGCATCATTTCATTAGTTGGCTATAGAAAGTGTTTAAAAATTTCATTGAAAAGCAATCCCAGTGAATAATAAATACGGAGTAATCTGTCTCCTTTACTCGTGACAGGCAGCTGGCTGTAGATTTTGCCAAAAGATCAAATCCAAAAAATGAACCATTACAAAAATATCTGAGGGTTTGCCAACTCATAATATCTTGACTGTGAGTTGCTTGAAGTTCCAGTCTGTGCTGTTTGGGATCTGGCAATCCTAATGTTTACCAAGGCAAAATAAATACAAAGAACAAAGGAAATACGAGAAACGGGCTTTGGAGCCATGAACAAGGAATTACAGTAATTGACTCTGTCTTGTTTTGGCTAATAATATCTGTGCAGTATTCTGGTACTTCCCCAAAATACACTTATCTTTTTTATATATTTGCACAGAAGGAATAATAAGGAATTTGAGTGAAAGCCTGCATATAGAGTGTGAGATGCCATTGGCATTGTAATGCTAGTAAAAATCTGTTTCAGTAAATTGAATTTTTTTCTTCTAGCTCTGTTGAATTGAACCCAGGTGATGAAATCTTGGCATTGCTAGAAACAACAACCGTTGATTTGAAGGAATTTGAGAGAGAGGCAGCTTGTCTTCCTCCAGAGGATGGTGAGCAGGACGGAGGGGTGGACTCATCCTGTCCCCCGTTATTTGTGGGGGGAGAGGATGGATGTTTGCAGTACCTTACCAGTCTCTGTAAATACTTAGTTTGTCTCCTGTCCTGTGACTGCTGGAGGTGTTACTCACGGGGCATCATTTAAGATTGAGGCAACCAGTTCATTTGTATAAGCCACAAAGCTTGGGGCTCTGAATCGGCAAGATATGCTGTGCAGTTTCTGGATTGATACCACTAGATCGGTAACACCTTGCACACTTAACAGCAGATCAAGTACTTTGTGTCAACTGTTTACCAGACAGAAAGTATTTAAACATTTTATAATAATAAACCAATTCCAATACTGACAATACAAAGTTGATTACTATCTGGTCTACTCTGATGGCCAATATAAGACCAGCATAAACTTTATATAATAGGATTTTTTCACTCATTTGTCAGAAATGTAGTTGTTGCCGCTGTGTAGCACAGGTCATGTCTATTTCTGGATGGTGCAGTAGCACACAAATCCAACATTTCGGTCTTAATGATCATAGTCGAAGGTTGGATTGGCTCTCCCTTTATAGTGTAAGCCTTTTCTTCCTTATTTAGTGGCAGAAGGATTATCTGTGACTAGAACAATATTTGCTAGTTTGAAGCTGCATATAAAGCAGAGTTTTAAAGTAGTAAAATGAAATCTGAGCTCTCTTCTCAGCCTCTCACTGCCTTATACCCTGTGTTATCCAGTTTGAGCATGAAAACTTAATAGTGCAAAAATAAGCTACAAAATGATAGCAGTACTCTCAGCCATCTGGATGGGGCCTTGTGGGCTAACAGACTTGTGCAGAATAACAAGCGTGTCCTATATTCTTTCAGATGACAGTTGGCTGGAGATTACGCCAGATGATCTGGATCAGATGCTGAAGGAGGCAAGAAATGAGTCCCGTCCTTCCTCAAATGAGGAAGAGCAGAAATATGACTTGGAAGCAGTTGCTGAAAGTATGAAGGCTTTCATATCCAAAGTCTCAACGCATGAAGGAGCAGAACTGCCATGGTAGTAGTATTTTTAAGGTTGATGTCTGCTTTAGAATGTGTTTTCATTCTGCTGCAGCCCTTTGGTTGATTCTGTGATGCAGAAAATCAAAGTTGGAAAGTGTTCTACTTAACAGAGGCCTGAAAAAACCCCATGTTAGTAGGGAGTATGTAGTTGGTTTTAAACCAGCTTGGTGACCACTCTGCCACTGGTGCAGGTAAAAACACTGGAAGTTGTGCTATTTTCCAGCACCCTTGCTTAGTTTGATTTTGTGGTTTTTAATTTTTTTTTAAACCCTTTTAAGTTAAGGCACTGTCATTAAAATGTACATCTCCAGTTCATTTGTGCTGAAATTTTTCTACCGTGAAGGACTAACTATTCAGACAGCTACGATGCTTCTGATGAAGCTGTGCGGAAATGAAAATGAAACTTGAGGGAATCTGTCTCTGTGAATTAAGATTGTTGATTTTTCTGGTACAGCTGTATTTAGATTTCCTGTAGATTAATTTTTTTAATATGCTGGGCCTGGTTTTGCACTACTGAAGCACACACTGTATGCCTAGAAGGAGGAAAGAATCACTGTGGATCCCTCTCATTGTTCCCAATAGTGGAAGTGCTAACTGAAGATACTTAGCTATTTAGACAACAGCAGAATGCCACTAGATTAGTTGTTGGAGTTAAGAAAGTGTGTGTAAATGTTGTGTGGACAGGCCTTTAATTTTAAAAACCAAGGAGTTAGGTAGTAGCATATTGTCCAGGTTCTTTTTCATACCTTTAATATTGAGAGAATACTGCTGTGTAAGCTGTATCAAGTATATAAGGGTCTGCTGAATTTATGCTCTTACCTGTTTGGTCCGTTTTAATTAGTGTTAGTGTCAATGTCTGTGTTATAATGTAGGTTTTATCAGTTATTTAAAAAACAAAAGACGATAAAGCAAACCACTGAGCCTTACGAGAGACCAGAATGAAACCTTTAGTGTTTTTTCTAGGTAGGAGATCTCAGAGATCTCAGCTTTTTAAATCTGTGTCTAAGGTATAACACCACCACTTTGTTTCAGAAGGATTCAGGCATGCTTATTTTGGTTCCCATCAGTACAATTTTTGTTTGCCAGGAGTTCTTCCACTTGCTGTCTCATTTCTAATTCATACGGGCCTCAGACTTTTAAGCATTTCCAGGCCCATCAGTTCAAATGTCCCAGCTTTCATCTAAGCTTGCGAGAAGTCAGTATGCCCTACAGTTGATGCCTGTGTCAGGCTTATGCAAGCATAAAAGCCTTATTTATTTAAAAATATTTTTTATATTTCAGGTCATCTGATGAATCCCATGTTACCTTTGACGTAGATTCTTTTACAAAAGCGTTAGACAGAATTTTAGGTGAGATTACTTCTTTATTTCTTTTGTCAGAATGTCTCATGCTTATTTGGCTTCCCTGGGTTTTCTGATTACCCGTGGGCACTGGGCTGATTTCTTTGCTATCCGTCCTGACACAAAATCATACATAGGGGCAGACTCAGAAGAGCTGGATTCTGATGATCTGGATGAAGAGGAGGAGTTTGACTTCTCAGATGAGGCTGATGAAGATTTAGATGCTGAAAATCAAAGGCAAGACCAGAAGGTACCGCCTAATGAGCTTATAGGCAGTCTCAAGTCATACATGAATGAGATGGACCGTGAATTGGCACATACGAATGTTGGTAAAAGTTTCACCACCCAAAAGAAAGGGGTAAGTATGCCTTGATTTCAAGTTTGTCGCATAATAGTTTTTAGAGCTTTAGTAGGAAAGAGGAAATACACTAAAATTGGTCATTCTGAGTAACGTGGTCAAAAACTTCTGTCTTCTGATCATGTGCTATCTAATTATTAAAAAAAAAATCCCACGTGCAAGCAAAATACGCTGCAGTTGCACCACGATATGGTTTTTTTTTTGAAAAAAAAAACCTCCAAAACCGCAAAAACTTAGCTAAGCTTTAACTTGTACATAATTTCCAAGATTTAGTTTCATTTCCCTGTTGTGAGTAGTAAGGCAAGTAGCTGCAGCTTGATTTCTTGAGTTACTGTAGTAGATTACCCCCATAGGAAGCTAAGCCAGGACTCGGTAACCCTCTCTGTCCTTCTCTTGGAACTTAATCTGTATAATGGAAAGTGATGATTTTTAACTGGCGTGAGCATTTGGTGACTAAATTCCTGTCTGTCAAGACAGCGTGGAATGTACTGAACTTTGTTGGCTGCAGAACTGTTTCCTTGTTTCTTTTCTCTTGTGGTTTGTCTTTTCCTTTATTTTTTTTTAATCCTGTTTATACAGTTTGATAAAACTTTCTCTTTATACTTACTGTAGGCAAGTTCTGTTAATGCAACTACGTCTCAAAATGCTGGCCCTGATTCTGGAGCTGAAGATACTGAGTTGACACCAGTTGACGTGGATATGAACCTAGTAACTAACTTGCTTGAATCCTATAGTGCTCAGTCTGGACTGGCAGGACCCGCCTCTAACATTTTACAGAGCATGGGAGTGTATTTACCTGAAAATACAGATCATCTTAGCGCTAATAAGGGAGCAACAGAATAAAAGACTGTCTTAATTCAGAAGACGTGGCTGATTGAGGAAATGAAGCGCAGAAAGACTGGCAGTATTTGGAAGAAGAGACAAAAGGTTTGAATTTAAAGCATTGTATGCATTAGTTATGTGTGACTTTAAAGATGCAAAGTGAATTTACCTGCAAAAGCCATCTGTTTGGATACTATCTTGGATAGAAATCGGATTTTTCCAGTGCTAACATGTTTCCAGAAAATTGAAAAGTGATGTTGTGACTTGAATGAAACTTTCATAATAAAACCTGTCTTCAATTTTTCAAATCAACGATCCAGTTTGCCATGTTTCTAAAATGTCCTTTTACCCATTACTAGGCGGTTTCAATATCTGGAAAGCAGTTTGTGTTCTGAAAAAGCTGCTGCCTTCAGGGGGAGATGGAGGAATACCATATTACAGGAGCAGCGTTCTCTTGTGGGTTTGGGAACACTGGTTAAATGTTCAGCAGACACTTAATCGCTTTTCCAAAAGTACAATGCTTCATTGTAGGAACTTCTGATAATTACTGTTAAGGATCTGTTCTTTATTAACCAGGAGGATTTGAAGAGTAATTGGATTGAATATGTAAATATTGGCTGTAAGTATTTTTTTAATTTGTTTAAATAAAACCAGAAATAGAACTTGATTACTGGAGATGTTTGGGTTTTCTTCTTTGAAGGTATGCATAACTTCCTCAGTGCAGTATTGGAAGTTCTTGGAGTTAAAGCATTTTCATAATTGGGCATTTTTTGAATTCCGTTATTGCTGAATGTTGGTATCATGCCAGCAGTAGCTGTATGTGAGCCCAGTCTGAACAGTTTATTTTTGTTTTACAGTGAAAATGTAGCTAGAAGGCATTCAGCATGTTGCTTTCACATGGAATGAAAAATCTATTCTAGATATGAAGACCTAGTTTTAACAAGATAGACTTGAAATAAAATATGTAGAAATTCTTGATTTACAGTCAGAATAATGCAGTCCTGCCAGATCTTAATCGGTTTCTACGAGTCTTTTCTTTATTTTTTTCATCCAGACAACAATTAATGAAGTGTCGTAACTGGTAGAAGAGAAGCTCATTGGTTGAGGTTTTGCTGGTTTGTTTTTGTTTTTTTTTTTTTTAAACATATTAAGAAAAATAGTATTCAATGATTCAGTGTCCTGAAGACATACCTAATTGTTTTTAAAGGACTGAATAATAATAATTTTTATTATTATTATTGATGTTCTTATTATTAGTCTTAAGGTTTGGAGTCCATTTAGTTGAAGTCTTTGTTTTCATTTTTTTTGCATGTTAAGTGTTGGCGTTATTTTAACTGACAAAGCAGAATGTAGCAAAAGTTGTTTCCATGTAGGACTTGGACACTTGCTGGATGATGAGTTTCAGTATCTGACTGCCTATGCCAACTGAGTTTGACCAATGCACAGAAAATTCTTTGAAAGTCACACAGTGGCGTAGTTTCGTTGAAATTCATGAGACCTTGGCAATGTACAATGAATGCTTCCTTGCTGACTTCCCTACTGATCTATGCTCGTGGTAGGCTTTTTTTTCCAAGTTTTTGTTTGTTTTTGCAAATGACAAATGTCTTGTAAAATGCTCCAGTACAATATCATAAATACTGGAGATTCTGTAAGTGAATGTATGGAATGAATGTGGATGAAGGGTGTGATGGCTATGCTACCTCCACGTTTGTCCTCCATTGATGATGTTGTGTAAGTTACTTTGTCAACAGTTTAGGGAGAGTACTGGACAGAGATCAGAGATGCACAACAAGAATGAGGGATTATAAAGATGCTGCTGTAGTTCAAGGAGTGTGGATTGCAGAGAGGTGAGGTGGAATGGGATCGAGTTAGACAAATCTACACTGGAAAAATTGGGGGTAGCAGAGATTCTTGAATCTAGCAGACAAGGATAACCAGCAGTTATTGGTGGAAAATGGGTGTACTTAAACCTTAAAAAGGGTTTATGTTTTAACAGGGAAGGTAATTAACACTGAAGCTACATAAAATTCTCCATTGATGAATAGTTAGATCAAGTTTAGATACTTCAAAAAATAGCTCAATTTCAACAACACAATCATGTTTAAACTCTCGTGTGGCCTGTACTGTACAAAAGGTCAAAATGGATCAAAGGACTCTTCTAATGTAGTATGTGAAGAAAACTTCTAAGCTAACGTTCAGAACAAAGCTGCTTTTTTGGAAGCACTTCAGCTGATCTTGTTTCTTGTATAATCTTACTTTTCCATCAATTGGACTGTTATTTCTGTGGGGCTGTACTTATTCCAACTATTTACATTTGTTTAGCAGCTTCACAGTGGAGACCTTCAAGACTCCTGAATTGCTCACAAGAGAATTTGCCATCGAAGAATAAGCATTTCCATGCTGCCTCTTCCACTGCTTTGAAGTAACATATGAGGCGTTTCTGCTTTTAATTTTGAAAGAGTATTTCTAGTGAAGGAAGCCTGATGGAATTAATTAAGGAAGACAAGTGCAGTGTGGTTCCCTTTCAACGTATTGCTATCAAAGTTTCCATTATATTCTAAATTAGTTTAACTAGAACTGCATTCCAACACAATTTATTCACTTTGCTCACTTGAGCGTGTGCCTTTTGTACAGCCTTGTTCATCCTAGAACTTCTGACCCTTCCCAGAAATGTAGTTTTCTTGTTTGTGGCTTGACCCCTGTAGCCCCAGTTGTGAATGGCGTAGTTGTTGACATGTATGTTTCAAGCAAGAAAACAAACAGTGGATCTTTCATCTTCCATATATGAGATCGAAACTAATCCCAGGGGACAGCAGAGACCTTTAACTTGTTAAAACTCTTCTAAACACCTGGGCAGTTTGGCTGTTGCCACTCTTTCCACCGAGCAGCTTCATGGAATAACGAGGAGCCTAAGAAAGAGGGTCTTTATTTGCTCTGTGTTAATGGAGGGTGTGTAGTTCATGTCGGAAGTCAGCAGCCCACGGGCTAGCAATGCCTTCAGCATGAGTCTAACTCTTGTCTGGTCAGCGGGGAGGGAGGTGTGGCACAGGAGGAATGGTATTTAACTACAGCTAGCTGTGTTCGAGTGCAGTTTGGTGTCGGTGACGCTACCTGCTATTTGAAGTCCCTGTGCTTACATTGATCTCCTGCAAATAAACTGTTTTCAGCATCCTTGCCATGTAAATGAATGTCAGCCTCCTCTGTTGCCATGGAAGATCGCCTCCCTGCAAGACACTTGCTTCCTGCCTTTCCTTTCTTAACACTGCAGTATGGGCGTAATAGTTATCTCCAGGGCATGTGCTAGTTGCAGTGGTGGAAAAGCATTTTTTATGAATGTTTACACAGCTCCTGCTGTAGCTACTTTTCTAACTCATATGAGAAACTGGATTTTGTTTTTAATAGCAGCGGGAGTCAAGGCAGGCCCTTTGTACCACCTCGGGAATCCCTTGGGATGCTGCAAAAGCTGCAGCAACAGCTGCCCTCCCTCTTGCCATTTACCTCTTTGGAATGGAACACAAGAGCATCTGTTCTGGCAGGTCTAAGATGGAATTTTATTTCGTTTTCCAACTTTTTTTATTCCCTTAAGAAAAATACCACCGTGGAGGGCAGCTGGGGTTCTCAGCTTAAACAGCAGAATACAGAGCTATTGAAAAAAGTTAATTGCTCAAGAATATGAAAAGTCAGGGGTGTGAAGCCTAAAACATCACTTTAGGTGATATGCATCAAGTGTGCTCCTCAGCCACCAGCTCAGGAACCTCATTACCACCATGAGGATAGAGAAGGTCTCCTATTACAGATTCCAGGTGCCGATAGTGGATAATTAATTCAACAGCAAAACTGTGCTTTCAGGGCAAATAACTGAGATTGCTGTTGTGGTCATGATTCAGTTTATCTTGTGTTTGAATTCTTACAGTAACAACTTGTCCTGTTGAAATAGGACAGAAACTATGGGCAGATGTAGGAGTACGTGCTGGCTGTGCTTCCAGGCTAGGAAACTGTCTTGTGGAGCACAGCGTCATGGAAAAGGGTGTCATGGACAACTTACAGGTTTCTGGTGTGAAACTGTAGCTGAGAAGCAAGGTAATTCATGGAGGCAGAAGAATATCACGTTGTGTGTTACTCCTGTATGAAGCATGGATTCCTGTTTGGAATAGAGCCTATACCTAAGTGGGTCAGAACTCCCGGAAGGATATTCACAATTTTGCAAGCGTACAAGGATGGGAAGCAAAGAACAAAGCTAACGTGAAGGTAAAGCTCAGTTTATTCAGAAAAAAATACGTAGGTGACTTGACCACCGTTGCAGGTAGGAGGCAGAAAATGAGGTATTTCCAGTAAAGACTTCATAATTTGATGTGAAAAAGGAGTAATGATATCCAATGACTGCAGTGATGTTAACCTAAATTAGCTCAGCCCAGACCTTTTTTTTTTTTTTTTTAAATTGGTGAGGGCTATTAACCTCACCTGCAGTTATAAGGCCATACGGTTATAGTGTTGGAATATAATCTAGTTTAATCTAGGCATTCTCCATGCTGCATACTGACGGCAGTCATATTTAACTATCGTATTTCCTCAGGTCATTACTGTGTACCCCTTGTGACTGCAGACATATTTTCTTCCACTTATAAAAACTTCCCAGCTTTTTGTTGTTCAGACAGATCACAGTTACTGAATTTCATGCAGTATCTATTTGCTTTTGCTCTGTTCCTGTTCTACAGATCAGTCCACAGTGTTCCACAGGTAAAGCTGTATAGCTGCTCTTGTCCTAGTCCAACACACATTTAGCGCCCCGACTGTAGTGTCCACCTTACCATTTATGAATTTTCAGCTTCCCATTCCTTAAGAGATCTTGTTGAGATTTTTAGACTTACTAATAAAAGTGATGTGGGAATTTGCTTCTGTCCCTATCCCAAACCTCATCTTTCTTCTTTTTCTGCTTCTATTAATATACTAGTAAATCTTCTGGATCCCTTTGCAATATTTCCACTAACAGAAATAAGGCCGCCTTTGCATTTCCTGCCATTAGAACAACCTTACTGTGCATCTCTCTTTTTTTTTCCCCCCAGTCACTTCAAATCTTACTGAAAAAATCTCTTCCTTGCCTTGCCTCCTAACTTCTGCTATTTCTCTCTGCAGATGTCTTTTCTTTAGACGTGCAGTTTCGTGGAAAATGCTGTATAAAAAGATGCTACGTACAGCTGAGCGCAGGGACCAGTGGAGAAGGACATTGTATCAGCATTTGCTGTTCCTGTGCCAATACTGCTCTCCCTCTGAGGGAGCTGGGGAAGTTTTGTGTTTCTGCTCCTGTCATCTTTCTCATGTTTGTGACAACTGATGCTAGCTTCAGTTTCTCGATGTAACGTGGATTCTGGACATCACTGAGTGAGTGCACCCGATTGTCTACAAAATACCACTGATGGCTCTTAATGAACATGCAAGTCGCACCATTTCCAGATTGGCATCTTGGCCTTTTTTTCTTTTTTTTAACAGAAGTAGGTTTGGTGGTGCTCAGTCGTTCCCAGGTGTATGCATTGTTGCATGAATGACATCTGGCAGCATTTTTTTCCCCTTACGCAGCTGCTTGCCATCTGTTGCTAAGTTGAAAAGTGAACAAGTTTTAAATGGGAGCCGAATTCATTTCAGCAGTGCTTCAGACTGAAGCATGGGAATTGTATTTGTGTACTTACAAGTTGTTCTGACAACCTGTCCCTTGAAGCTGCCAGACTTGAACTGCTCATGGTTACTTGAAGAATGATTATCTGAAAAATGACTTTAATATGGTCATGTTGTCAGGGCATTCCATTAAGTGCTCATGTCCTCTCAGGCTAAACATCACGTTCGGCATGTGTCCACCGTGTCTCAGAGCATGTTTTAAGGTGAAGTAACTTCTTGATTTAAGAGCTTCCTCCTTGACCTGTAATGCTGAAGTCTGACTTTCTGCCATTCACAATGGATGGGTACCCCTCTGGGTAGGAAAATATGACCTTTCCGTGCAGCAGCAGAGCAGCCCGAGGTGATGGGAGAGCATGTGATAAGTGAAACAAGTATTTTCAATCCACACCATTTCCAGGTAAGATTTTTCTGAGCTCCCTCAGTCAGAGATGGACAAGTTCTGTCATGTGGTTTGGTTACGTTAATCCTGTGCTGGCACCTGTTGGAGATAAACATAACTTTTATGCCCTGCTGCTTTTGGTAGGTAGGTGGAATGCTGCTCTGAACCTGCCTGCTTTGCTCTCCAAAAAGCTATTTCAAATTAATCAGAGGAATGTTATTATTTTATAGCTGCCTGTGCATCCTCCTGACTGGCAATACTCATAAACAACTGGATTGTAATGCAACAGGCTGACTGCTCTTCAGCCTTACTTGCTCTAAGTCCTTGCAGGCTGTGAAAGCAGTGGAGTTTATATGAAGTGACTTTATACAAGCCAAGTGTCCCCATCCCCAAAGAGGATTCATTTAATGGATGTGATTTTGAGAAAATTACATTGCTACGTCCCTTTTGCCTGCCTGGTATCTTTTACACGGGAAAACCCTGCTGTGTTATGTTGAAGAATCATCTGTCAGGAATTGCCTGTTTCTCTTTCCAGGTCACCTGCCTTTATGGAGCATGTTCTGTCTTGATTGCAGTGAGTATTATTTAGGCTTCAGCCAGATTTCTGAGGCAAATGCAAGTGAGAACAATGTCTCCCTCATCTTTTCCTGTCTTGTTCATAGCTGTGTGTTCCCTATAATTGCCTATAATCATTCCTGCTTTGTTAACGTCAGGAACAGAGGCCACCGTTACTGTTTCATACCTAAGTCAAAAGGGTATGGATTAAGGATGTTATAAAACAGTTTAAAATTCAACTCTTCAAAAGATGTGATGAGAATATTGGCTTGTAGCTCTTCTTGTTCTACCAAAACAAAGTATTTAGTAGATTGAAAAGACTTTTTTTCTTATTGATAATTAAAAGAAACATGTAGACGTTTAAAACTGTGTTTTAAAAGGCGAGTCACAGAAGCAAATAAATGAGAAAATAGCTTTGCTTTTCCTCTAGCTTTCTTCTTGTAGAAAACAGGCAGTAACTGATGAAATATGAAGAAGCCTGGTATAGTCAGAGCATTAGGCAGACTGCAACTCTTAAGAGTTGTCCTGAAGTCTGTGGATATCGAGCAGCTCCAGCCTGGGCAGTATCTGTCCCACCAGCATCGAGCAAGGGGGCAGCAGTGATGGTCACACGTCCTGTGACCAGCCTGTCTTCTGCTGTGGTGCCCACCTCACCCCAAAGGGACAGCCTACCAAGACAAGTCTCTATCAGTGACGTAGAAGGGATGGTTCAGAAGGAGCCGGTGTCAGTCAGTATTTGCTCTTTTTCAGTTACAGCTCACTGATAGTCTGCATGTTGACATTAAAAACCATAATTTGATAAGCAGAGTAACCCAGTGTGTCCCAAACACAGGTAAATTTTCTCTGATGTTGAATCTGATCACACTGCAGCTGGTTTGACAGGCATACACTGTAAATATGTACTGTAAAAGTACAAAAACAAAGCATACACGGGTCAGATTACTGTAGAAGTCACACAGCTGTTCCTCCTTTCACTCCTATGTACTACTTTTTGCTGCTTTTACTTCTTGGTCCTTTTTATGCCACTGGGAGAACAGATCAAACGTGGATATTAAAAAATACTAAGTCCATTGAGCTGGATGTTGTACACTGGAAGCAAGCTCGGGGCACATTAATGAACTACATAAGGGTGAGTTGGGAAGGCATTGAGGAGAAGTAGGAAAGAGGACTATCTTGCTGGCGGGTATCTAACTCTTCAAAATCTTCTACTGCAGAGAAGGGGAAGAAAGGAGGGAGGCTGAAAATGAAAATGGCAGATTCTAGAGATGAGAGAGGAAGAGGTAAATGCTGGGGAATTAAAATGGTGCAATGGGAGAGAAAGCAGGAGGAACTACTGTGAAGAGAGGCAGTGAGACGTGTTTCAAAGGAAACTGGATGCAGAAGGGTTGCAGTTAAGTTCAGTGGTGTGTGGGCTCCCGCGGTGTGTCTGGCTGTGCCGGAGGGGAGGAAGCAATGCCCTTGGCTGTATCAGAGTACATTCTTACCGGGATGACTGACAGATCAAGTTCACCAACCTGAAAGACGTGCTCTGACACGTGGGTTTTATTGACTGAGAGTTAGTGAGGGTGGGAAAGGTGTTCCCACGTGCCACCGTGGCCTGAAAGAATCCCCTCCCAACCTCCTAAAGTAAAATTAACTCTGAGGAAATAAAGCATGTCTCAACGGTGTGAGAAAGCCGCCTTTTTTTACTTACTGCTCAGGTGTTCCGACTCCAGATTTTTATCACTGCTCAAAAGGTCTTTCGCCTACAGTGAATCCTAATGGTGGCAGTCAATGACACATTCCTGTTCCCCCTTCAAGTATCTGTACCGATGGCTTTGCAATCTCAGCATTTGAACTCTGACCAAGCAGGCAGAAAGGACTGTCAGCCTGAATCAGCAGCAGATCAAACATCCTTCCATCCGTCTCTTTTACTAAGTTTTCCTTGCCCAGACTGTCTCTTTGTCGCTCTCCCTCCAGAGAAGTGATACCATTTCATCAGGAAAACGAGACCAGCTCTCCAGGCAAGCCACAGACTTTTGGCACAGGGTAAGAGGCATTGTACCTTTTGGGATTTTTCTCTGTTGGAAGTGCAGTCCTTTCTTGCAGCAGTTCCTCTCCCCTTTGCATTATCTGGGTTCTTCTAATAAGCTTATATGTAGGTTTTGCTCTTCCACTCTCTACCACCAGATAGCTCTGTCCTCTTTTCCTTGGGATGGAAGTAACGCTGTCTTACTGGTGGAGAAAATGGTGCCTCGAGAGATATTTTTAGTTGCTCAGATACACCAGTGAAGTAGGAGCCCATTTAACATTTGAAAAAAAACCAGGATATTTTATATGAAACTGGAAGATTGAATGGGAAGGGAAAGAGAAGAAGGGGAGAGCATACAGGCAGTGGCTTTTCTTCTGTTTTTTTGATAGTTCTTCCAGATCATATAAATGTGAACACTGAAAGGTGCCGCTGGCCTTTATTTTTTCCTGCAAAAAGCGTGCGTTTGATATCCATCCAAGATGGATAAAATGGAGGAAAATGGGACATAGGTGCTAGGGGCTCACTGTTCTGTTGCTTGCTGGGCAACAGCAGCCGCTGGTCACAATAAGTGTGATACTTTGGAACTAAGAATTTTATTGTACATTTACTGCGAGTCATGGGTTCTCAAAGGTGATGTCTGAGGATGATCAGCTTAGAAATGGCTTTGTAGGTCTATGTATCTGAGTGTAAGACTGCCATCAGTCTGGTGCTATCCTCACTGTACCACAGACTTTACCTTCGGTAACTTTGGCAGCTTTTGTATCCAGCTTTCACAGTTCTGGTAGAATTGCAGACTTGAAGTCATGCCTAAGCCGGCTGGGAAGTCTGCCGCTTAACCCACTCGCGAATCAGCTGGTGAGCAATGGCCTGTTTGGGAGGGAACCAGGGTAAAAAACTACCATCATCTTGCTTTGAAGATCGGGGCTCTCTCTTGAGACCCTCCACGATTTCCTCGAGGCCAAACCAACGGGCTTCCTCTAGTTCCAGGCTGTTCATACTGATCTGCAAAGAATTCAGAGAGTACCAATTCCTTAAATCAGATTTAAATGTGGGCAGTGGTACCTTGCTTGTTCTTGCATCCACAAAGATCCTATGCTAGAATGCCCAGAGTGCTTTATCCATGACCGAATTCCGTGCTGATGCCAATACAGGAGAGGACATGACTATCCACCAGTGCTTTGTTGTGTTGGTTTCCTTAGGGAAGCCACAAATAGGGTAGCCCTATTCCGTCATGGCACTGGCCTGCAAAGTACCAGTAGCTGAGCACAGTAATTAACATGGCAGAATCTGCGTGTTCTATGGCAAATATGATATTAATACTAGAGAGTACCTCCTCTGCAAAGTTCAGAGGGAAAAATAGAGGGATGTTGGGCTCTGGGCTTGTATATATACAACGACCTGTGCAAAATTTGGCATGTTGCAACAGAAGATGTGATTATTTTGACATTTGTTCTTCACTTGTAGAGAAGTTACTTCGCTAGGTAAGGCAGTGCAATGCCTTGGGGGAACCCGAGTCTGCTCACCTCAGCCTGCTGTGCTCTCACTGAGGCGTGACAAGCTATCATTAAGCAGCTGCTGGGAAAGGGCCAATGCTGAGAAGCTGAGTACCAGAATGACTCCACCTCCAGGCCCACCTCTTCTGCCACCTCTCGCCGGACTGTCTCCTCCACGTTTTCACCTAGAAGCAACGAAAGTCAGGTAAGGATAGCCTGGCCTCGGGGCAGCAAACCGTGGCAAAGAAAATGTAGGGACACTCATTTCTGAGGTGTTCCAGCCCTGATTGCTCATGCACATGCAGGAGCTCCGACTGTGCTGACCTGGAAACACTTGTCAGCAGGATGCTCAATTAAATTCATCAACAATGCTTACCTCCCTTAAACAGAGGCATCAGAGACTTTTTGGCTTTGTCTATATACAGCTGGCGGACAGAACAATGCTGCCTCTCTTCTTCATTTCCCCTTTTTAAGCCATTTTCCCTCCTGTAGCAAGAGGTCTGTAGTTTTTCTTCTAAGCCAGACTGCGCTAGACATAGAAGGGACTAAAAAAGTATCCGGGGTTCTAACCTGGGGAGTCTTATACTTGTATTTACCATCAGGGAGTAGAGCAACAGATACATACAGCTATTTTGAATTCTGTCTGAATGGCAACACCGGTCTATTTAGATCCAGTATGTTTTTCCCTGCTATCACCTATGTTTCCATCCTCCTCTGTGAACACGTGTTTGTTTGATGTCCTATCGTTCTGCCCCCACGCCCTGCACATCCAAGGCCACCACGCTGGATCAGAGACTGCCTTACCCACATCACAGAAGCCTGACAGAGCGGTGTACATCCCCTGGGGAAATGAGGGCTGTCGTGCGAGGAGGCACCGGCTCCCATCAGACACCAGGATGATAACCACTGGAGACATCTAGCAAAATGCATCAAAAAGCAAAGCAAGGAGTTCAGACCAAACCAGTACGTGCAAACTGTTGCTTTTCCTAGCCGGTTAAGGGTCACTGGATGAAAACTAAAGAAAAAGCACCCCAGCTACATGTGAAGTACTGCTGCTGCCTTTTACAGGTTCCCTTCCATGCGACCCAGCAGCACTGGCTTGTCACCACAGAGACCCTGTGTTACCCACCTTTGCTGTTCAGGTGCTCACCTGTGGATAGTAAGTTACTCCGCTGGCATGGCAGACACGCTTGCTGCCAGCTACGTTTTTCTGAGTGGGCTGCCCAGTTTTGCTACAGTACTGGTGGGAATCGTGCCACCGGAGAAGGGACTGAGCCTGCGAACACCAAGAGAGAAACACAAATCTTATTTGTAGCTGGGCCAAAGAGATGATTCAGAGCAGTCCCCCTGAATAACACTTTGCTGTCTTCTCCCCAGCATGCAGTCGTGTGGATAAACTCTCATTATGCTTGGAAGACTCAGAAAGGTAAATGAAGTATGGGCACTGCTTTGAAAAATGGCAGATTCCGCAGTCAATGTTTCATGCTTCTTGCTTTAGCATCCAAATCTGAGCATGTTGAGGGGCGGTGGGGAAAAGCTGTTCTTTATTGGGATATAACGGGAGTAGTAATGGGAACCGAACTATTCTAAGGAGTTTCCAGCCCTGAATACCTTCTTGAAAAATAGCCCAAGCACCACAAATATTGTAGAGCAGGAAAGAAACGTGAGCTATTTCTACTTATAGGTCATGACAGCTGATTTGCACACACAGGTCTTTCCTCAAGGCTTCCAAACATAGGGCACCTGCAGAGTAACAGCTTGTGAGTGAGTCGTTTTAAAAGAGCAGCTCTGAGAGAAGATCTGTAAGTTCATTCATGAAATTCAGTTTGCCTAGAAGATTGCAGAAAACTAGTGCCTGATAGTTGTTAAGCTGAGGACAAACTGGGGTTGCTGTGACTGCTGGTAAGAGCAGTATGTTTCACACTGGACATACAGCAGGTTGATGCTAAATGGCTAACTACTGTGGCCATTTGTAAGTCACTTGTCTGCTTCTCTTTCCATTGCAGCTTGCTTTTGAGATTGCAAATTTGGGAAAACTGCTGTAATTTACACTGTGTTTGTACCTAGGTCACTGAAAGTGTACAGTAGGTACTTCCACAGTATGTATTATATCATAAAACAATATGGGAGACAAGGAGAAGGGTTGATGTTAGAAATCACAACTTCATCAAGTAAAAAGTCCTGTACAATACCGAAGCCAGCAAAGGAGAATCTTTCTCATCCACTACGAAGAGAGCCTTTCGTAAGTCAGTAAATGATCCCTTGAGTTCAGACTCAATGACTGATTTCTCCAAGGCTCCTGTTTAAAAAAACAACAACAAAAAATCCTTGATCTCCTAAATTGCAGTTATTATCCCAACTTTACGCCCTTCACTGTTCCGATATACAATTTCTGGAAGTTCCTGCGGAAGTGACATCACATCGGTGGTAACGTTCCCAAATGTTAAGTGACCTGCCAACAGCCCACCTTTACTAACACACGCACGGGAACAGCAGTGCAGTTCTGCGGCTCCAACCTGCCATGCTCACACCAGCTCCTACAGAGACTCAAACGAGTCTTCTCTGGCAGTAAATGTTCACCCAGCAAGGAATAGGGATGCTGCATTGGCAGCATCTTCATCTCAGTGCGTCAAACGTGATGCTGACACAGACGGAAGAGGAGTTATCCCAACCTAAATCCAGGGCAAAGTGTGGTACGTGCTCGTCCGAACAACCAATCAGCACCGACTTCTCTATCCACTGTTCAGTCTCTTTGAATTTCTCCAGGATCCGTTTCATCTCTAAACAGCAGGGGAAAGGGAAAGAAAAAGCTGTGATGAAAGCAAATTCATACAACCATGACGCTCTCTGGATCTTCAAGGCACGTGCAATCTTGGCTCAAGGCAGGGTGCTCATCTGAGAGAGGGGACCAGACAAGTGGACCCACCCATATGGAGACCAAAAGTCTGGCTGTCCTCCTAGCTGTTGGAAGTTTTGACTGTGTCAAGTGAAAGATGCAATTCTTGTAATGCTTGGGGAGCAGCTATCCATTCTGTTTCTGTCCTACAGCAGCCAATACCTTTCTCTCAGAGAAAACTCTTCCTGCCTTGCGCCAAATCACCTTTGGCAGTTAGACCTTGCTTGTTTTCCTGCCAGCCCCTTTCTCTTCAAAAGGCACGGTCCCAAGTGTTTAAAACTGATCATCTCAAAACAGATCAGGTATATGCTGATACCGCGTGTATGTGAAGATCATGAGCTTGTGTCCGCATGCCAAGGTTTTAACTCTAAATAGTCTTTGGTTGTTAACAAACAGCATGCTACATATAGCAGGATGGTCCTGCACAGCTTGATAGATTTGCAACCCCTGTGTAAGGGGTTGCTTACTGCAAATGACTCTGCATCATTTCAGCTGTGTGATCCAGGAGGTGTTTCTTTCCGGACACCTGCTTACCTGCTGCACCGAGCTGTGGTACCAAATACTTCTTCCCAACTTTCTGCAGGAAAGGGGAAAGGTTGTGAAAGAGGTAGAAAGTTCCTGAGGTCTGGGCTTGTCTGCAAAGGCTGTCATCTTCCTTTAGCTCATTTAAGTATCTGCAGTGAGACAAGAATTGGGAAGATGAATTCCAAGTCATGTGGAGATTACCTGTGTTTTGCTTATTTGGACGCGTTTATTTTGCACAGAGCCAGGAGGCTGAACGGACAGTACAGATTTTACATATTCCACATGCTTCTAGAGTTTTCGACAGCTGAGTCTACTCTTTGGTGGGTTGTAGCCTGTAGCAAAGGTGCCGCGTGGCAGAAAATATTGCAATTCTTACTACCACACAAGCAGCCTCAAGTCCTGGACAGCCGAGAAGATCAGTAGCCCAGTCTTTTAATCCAAGAGATCTGCTTTATAGACATGATCATTTGTGTGCAGGAAACCTTGATCTTCCCTTTTATCCCCCCAATCTGGATGGCTCCAAGTCCTGTTGGGCAAGGCTGCTGAGGACTTCAGATGTTGAATACGCTTCCCATCAGGCTACGTGCATTACTGCAGGGTACGTTCTACCTGTCACACTGACGTGAGGGGTAAAGACCAAGCTGAAGTCTTAGGGCCCAGCTGGCCGGGGCCCGAGTTAGGAAAAAGGGTGTCAGGATGTGCTGCTTTCAGACTGAAGTAGTATTTAAAATGAGGTGAGCAGCATCACTTCAAGCCTGCGTTGTGTTTTAAGAGATCTTTAGGTAGGACAGCAAGCATGGGCATTCATTAACAGAGCTTCAGCCTGAGAGAACCAGTTCTTATCGGTGGTGAAGGGATTTTGACTGTTATCATTGACAGAGCTCACATAGCATTGCTATATTATTGCTGAGCTGTTAAAAGATTAACCCCCGGGTTAGATTTAGGTAGGGCTGCTTGTGACAGTGGACACAAGAGTGCAAAACTCTGGTCTCCTCACGGTACACGAGAATCAGATGACAACTTACCTCATTTTTCTAACATAGGTAGAGTGTAACCTGCAGACGAGAGAGGAAGCTCTTCTATACGCTGCTTGATAAATCGCAGCCATAACCAACACCTACGGATAGCTGTCTCTGCCTAAAAAGAGAAACACAGAATATCATGCAGCGGCCCTGCAAAGTTAAGTTTGATTTAAAAGGTGCAATAATCCACTGCTACCAGAACTCTCCCTTCTCAGTGTCTGCAGAGTGCTGGCATCTGCTTTCTAAAATTATCACTTTGGTCTTAGTCACACATCAAAACCAGTGTCAGGCAATTTTTAAGACTATTTAAAGATACCTCAGTTTCTTTCCATCTATAAGAGTGGATTAAATGTTCCTGCCCTAAAGTCCTGTATCCCTGGGGAAAAGAGCAGCGAAGGTGGCTGCTCTCTTGTTTGTTTCCTACACAGTTGTAATGGCCTCGCTCCAACAGAACATCCTATTGCAGCGCACAGTAGATCTGTGGGAAAGGCACGGATGCCAGAAGAGAATGAAAGACAAAATATCAGCTGCGGCAGAGAATTCCCCGAGTTAGACAAGAGACAGCAGTTGCAGCTGAATTGGATCATCTCCAGCTATGAATGTGGGTTTTTTTGTGCCAAAGGATCCTACCACATTTTCAGCTCAGGCAGTCGCAGACTGCAGTTTGAACTCAGCTTCGGGATGTCAGAAAATAGCCAGAAAGGCTACCATCTCTAGCATTCATCTGAAACAAAACTGAACTATGATTCATAATCCTCAAGTGGCTATTTTGAATATTTTGCTTTTCAACCATAGAACTTGAAGCCCTTTAAAGGAGGAAGTTACGTTTGCTTCGATTTACAGACAGATAAGCGGTGCCAAAGACGAGTCTGTGAGTCCTTCCTTTCGGTAAAGGTCAGGGATGGCTCCCGAGCCCGAGCAGAGGCTTCTATCTGTGTGTGGAGCCAGTTTCTGTAGCCTTGTGGCTCCTGACATCTCTGCCCCGGATCCCTCTTTCCCACTGTCTCAGTGGAGGGTGGTCCTCACCGGGATGATCTCCGGGGAGATGGGGGAGCCAAGCCTGCTGGGGGAGAGCCTTGACATCCCTGCTCGTCACTTCAGCCCCAGCAGCCGGAATTCTGGCATGCTGCCGACGGGCTCGGTTGAGCAGACACACGTGCGAGGACGGCGACAGTCGCAGAGACCGTGTCGGAAACAGTTTTGTGGTGCGACGATTGCGTGGCCGTCACTTCTCCGCCCCCACGTCTCGTATAGCCTGGCGTGTGAAAAATCTCCGAATGGAGGAGTTTACAAAGGGCTCTGCACTTTGCTCTGGAATGAACGGCAGGATGTGACCGGCTGGGGACAAGGGGAGCAGGCGTTTAACCCCTTCCTTCCTAGGAGCCACAATGCCAGACTTCGATGAGGATCACTGAAAACTCAGGAAGGACTTGATGTTGGGAGGCCAGCCCAAACTTCCCTGCCTTGCCTGCAGGTCTCAGCTACGCTGCGCAGCCGGCCGGAGGGGCATCTTGGCCTCTCGTTCCCCATGCCTTTTCCCCACTTACTGCGCTCCGTGCGGAAGAAGTGCTGCCTCCAGCAGCAGGGATCAGCAGTGAGAATCCCACCTTGACCTCGGATGGAAGCAGGGCTCCCACCGCAGACAGCGAGGCAGCTGTCTTACTGGATCCGAGTTGCTCGTCCCCCACTGGGAGCGCTGGGAAATGTAGTTCTGCACAGGCTGCTCGCAAGCCCTGGGCGAAAACTCGATGGCTGACTCTCTGCTCTGGATTTTGATTAATTCCTGGAGTCAGGGAGGCTGCCTGAGAGTAAAATATTTTTTTCTCCCCCCCCGCCCCCCCCCACCTGCTTCACTCTGTCAGAAATCCACACGCTGTATTTTGCCAAGCAGAAGTTACGAGAACAACGCTTACTGCAGTAATTTGAGCTGTTCTTAGCAGAGGAGATTGTTCCTCTTAGTTTCTTTCTCTTCTTTTTTTTTTTTTTTTTTTTCCCCCCCCCCTTCTTCATCCNCCTTTTGTTTTTTTTTTTTTTTTTTTTTTTTTTTTTCTTCCCCCAAGCTTCTGTGCTTTTTGTATCAGTAACGTAAAAACATTGTTTAAAGGACCATAATATGTTCTCAAACAGGAAAATATGCCAAGAAGCTGCCTATATCTAAAGGACGGAGCTGTTTAGTGTTCAAGCACCCAAACCCACAGCTGAATTTGCAAGTGAATACCTCTGATTAGAAAAGGCGCTTTGCCAAGACAGATGTCAGAATAATGACAAATATTTTTCGTGCCTTTATAACTGAACAAACAGATTCCTCTCAAGTTCTGAAAACATTATTCTGGGCTGGAACCTACCTGCCTATATTTAGCACAAAGAGAATTTTATAAACATGTGAAAGTAAATGTTTTCAGGGCAGCCTTTTGCTTTTTGGTCATGAATTGAGACATTCTAATCGAGAATTCACATCACGTAATTTGAGAGCATAGCTTGTAAAAATAATAAATAGAATATGCAGGGAAATAGCGCCCTTGTTACCGGTGTTACTTACGAGTTTATGTTTAATTATGCTTGACTGCTATTTGTGTGCTTCCTGAAACAAAGCAGGCCCAATCTTATTAATCCACTAGGCTAATTGGATTAATGGACAAAACACATCTTCCCTTAATAAGATAAAGGATTGAAATATAACCTCGAAGGGAAGTATCCACCCTGCCTTTAAAACAAACCAACAGATTTATTGACCCTAACTGCCCCCAGAAATGGATCTTGCAAGAAGAGCTGGCTTTAGAGGGAAGCAGCTGGGGGGAGATACTTTGGACCTCAAATCTTGGGACAGCCTCTCAACCTTCTTCAGCCCAAAGCAATCAGTTATTTGGTTAAGTGCACTCCTATCCACGCGAAGGATTAAAAGCCAGAGCACTATGCTGCAGCGTAAAGACTCGTCTGAAGGCAGTGCAGTGCTGTAGCCTCTCGTTGCTATGCACAGCTGAAAAAAAATCATGGATTAGCCCAATCGTGTATACCTGGCCCCTGTGCTGTGCAAAGATATGCAGAGAAAATGAGATTAGAGTCACTTCTGTCACTGATCTGACCAGTGGGAAGCCATGCAGTCTACGAGAGATTCCTTCTCCACGGGTCCGTCCACCTGCTTGTGATTGCACGTTGCCCAATATTTCTGCAGCACATAAGCAGGGGAGATGATTTTGAAAAATTACAGAGGCTTTCCTGTCATTTATTCCCATAATTATTTAATTTAAGGAGCACAAATACCAGTTGTCACTTAAGCACAGAGTTGCTTCTTTGTAAGTGTTTTTGAGGCAGGCTCAGAGTTGTGTGAATTGCATCTATAAACCGTTCTTTGTCCCCTGCAGATACCGTACCCCATGCGAGAAGCAATCCCGTGAGCAAAGTGGAGGCCTGGCCATACAAATGCATCTCTGACAGCTTCCTGTAGCTTACTAATTTGAGCTTTGGCAGGCCACCAGAGGAAGTGAATCCCTGAGACTCTCCTGATGCAAGGAGAGCAAACAAAAGGAGCAGGCAAGGAGGACACAAGCAGTGGGAACAAATACTTGTCATCTCTTACATGGACAAGATTGCAAAATAGGCAAATCTTTGTCCTGCATTGCTAAGATTATTTTTTTTTTTTTTTTTTTTTTTTTTTTTTTTAAATCTGGGTTTGTAAAATACTCATATTGGTATTAGCAGTTGGTAAAAGATTTTTTCCAAGCCAAATAAGTGGCTGGAAAATGTAATTCTAGGTTAATAATGGTTATACCAGTAATCTTGCTTTTTCTTGCTGTTCTGGTTTGTGTCTTTCCAGCTGCCCCCAATGAGCAGAAACAAGCATTAGAATTGCTAACAGCTGGCCCCTGCAAAACAACTGTTAATTGCTTTAAATACCTAAAACTAGCAAACTTGCATTGAAAACTCATGGTCAAGCCACAAGAAACTTCTTGTTAAAAAAAACATTTCTTTTTTAGGAAGAGACCAAGGAAAGACAAACCACTTCTTTAAAGAGAAAGTTAACGAGTACTCTTTCCCTCTACCATTAAACTTTAGATGCAAAGTAACCAAATCTGGCCTTGCTCTTAAGTTAGACTTGTGGTGTATATTACATATATGAGGGACTGCTACAGTTTCTCATACTCGGGGTGGGGACCCTGAAAGACAGAAACTGTCTAATTTGACACCGCTGACTACATTCTGAACTCCTAATGCTTGCACAGGTGCAGAGGAGACACCTTAACATCTGAATATTTTTAGTAGGATTTGCTAGTTTTGGCTTATTGGGGTAGCATGTGTGTATTTTGTCTTTCCCCCCTCCCTGATGCTGTTGGCTAGGCAAGATCCTCAAATTCTGGCATTAATTTGCTGCGCCGCATAAAATAACTGATGATCCAGCCTCTTGGCTGCTGGTAATGACTTCATTTTGGGAGCAGACTAGCACTGACACACGAGCACCATTTGATGAACATGCATGAAACTAGATGAGGCTTCCTCTCTTTATGAAGGGTAAGTTGTTAATACGCTGTAAAAAGCTACGCAGTACTGTGAGCTAACTTGGTATGATATTAAGATGACTCACCTGTGTCTTATGCAGGTCACAGCCCGTTGTCTCCAAAAAGGAGTATCCAAAAGGATGCTGAAGAAGTGGAGAAGGTTCGAAGAGGAAAACAAGCACGATCGAAGACTTGGAGTATGGCCACTGCAAAGAACCAGGTAGGCTCAGATGCTTTAGCCTGCATAAAGGATAGGTACCAACCATCTGCTGTCTCATCCCATGCCGGTTAATCAAATCTAACTAGCTAGAGCCATGTTCCCAGTGAACAAGCAGAGGTGGTTTTCCATGGCCTGGCTAAGGGATGGCACAACTGCTAGGTAAAGGATGTTGTGGATGCAAAACAGTTTTAGCTCAAGGGAAGAGAAATACTTAACGGAGAACTCCATCGAGGGTTACTAAATAGATGGACCACGTCAGGCTGAGAACATCCCTAAGTTAAACGTGCTCGGAGGCTGTGACACTATTCTAGGCAGCATGGGCTAAAAAATATCTTTGGTGTGAGCCACTACAGTTGCCTTCTTCTGAGCCCTCTTGTGCTTCGGTCTTGTTTTAGATGGACCTTTCTTTTAGTATCCTTCAGCTTGGGGCCTGTGGAGAGCTTCTGCAGGGTTGCTCAGAATCACAGAAATCACATGGGTTGGAAGGGACTTCTGGAGATCATCTAGTCCAACCCCCCTGCCAGAGCAGGGTCACCTAGAGCAGGTTGCACAGGACGATGTCCAAGCGGGTTTGGAATGTCTCCAGAGTCGGAGACTCCACCACCTCTCTGGGCAGACTGTGCCAGGGCTCTGCCACCCTCAAAGCAAAGAAGTTCCTCCTCATGTTTAGATGGAGCTTCCTATGTTCACAGTTTGTGCCTGTTACCTCTTGTCCTATCACTGGGCACCACTGCAAAAAGACTGGTCCCATCCTCCCGGCACCCTCCCTTTAAGTATCTATCAGCATTGATGAGATCCCCCCTCAGCCTTTTCTTCTGCAGACTAAAAAGACCCAAGTCCCTCAGCCTTTCCCCATAAGAAAGATGTTCCAGTCCCCTGATCATCTTTGTAGCCCTCTGCTGTACCCTCTCCAGCAGTTCCCTGTCCTTCTTGAACTGGGGAGCCCTGAACTGGACACAGTACTCCAGATGTGGCTTCACCAGGGCAGAGTAGAGGGAAAGCGTAAAAGGAAGCATGTTGTTAGGCTACAAAGGAGTTGGTGTTTCTGCTGGAAAACACACTGGGCTTGCAAATCCTAAAGAAAATCTGAAAGCCTCCCGAAAGCCACTGGATCTGCTGCGGTTCTCTCTCAAGAAACATTCCTGTTGCACTTGTTCTTAGAGATAGTAAGTGCTTCTTAACAAGGTGCCGACATAACAAATTGCTCTGCTAAGGCCTGCCTGAAGCTGCCCAACCCCACCAGCATTTGACAGCAGGTGATAACGCACAAATCCAGTGTAGAGCAATTAAAAAACAATCTCTTAATTCAACTGGAATGTCAGTGACTGTGCCGGAGTTGAGGAAGGCAGGAGAAAATGAGTAAGCGCTCTCTACCTAACCGGCAGAAAGCACCAATAAGGGGCAGAAAACAGATTCGTAGAGCGAGGTGGCTATTGGAGACAACCCTTGACTGCTTGGTAGATGCCAAAATCCTGGGCTCCTTTTAGCAGGAATTTCTTTGCCTTCAGCCCCACGCTGACTGATACAAGCCAGCCCGCTACTAAACATGCTCATAAACTTGTTGTTGTTGTTCTGCGCCGTCTGCCTTACTTTCTAAAAATAATCAGAGTAGCGCAGAAGATGATGAGAAAGCAGTGGATCTTGCTAGGAAGAATCTGAATGCCCCTGCCGTGTGTGAGGTTTTGCCAAATCTCTAGAAGCTGCCGTTAAATCTCTGGCTAGATACTATGGACTTTTTGGATAACAAGGCTTTAACTAGATGCCTCAGCTAGAAGCTTGGATATCGTTCCAGTGTTTCCTGCTAGTTGTAGGAGTTGTATTTCTGTTGGAAGATGACCAAAATGAGAGGAGAGGAAGGCTTATTTTTTGACAGGCAGTTCCACTAAAAGCTGGCCTTCTTCCTGCTCTGGCGCAGCAGCACTGGCGATGTAGTCAGCTGTATGGACACATCTGCATCAACAGCTGGACACGAAATGACTCAATTCACTTATTGTTGTTTGTTTCTTGTATGAGGGATGTTGTGTGTCATAGTCTTCCCCAAAATGGGGCGTAACACCCGATGTTGCGATGTTTGCTCTTTAAAAGGCATTGCTGAGGGAATGGAAGCTGAGACAACCGTTTAGCTACAGGGAAGAAATCTTAGTTATGCATCATGCTGCTACCTCCAGTTACCTCTTACGAATCAGGTGGGTTTAATCATAGAATCATAGAATGGTTTAGGTTGGAAGGGACCTTAAAGATCATCTAGTTCCAGCCCCCCTGCCATGGGCAGGGACGCCTCCCACTAGACCAGGTTGCNGCTAGAAGGTCTCCCCAGAGCCTTCTCTTCTCCAGGCTGAACAACCCCAACTCTCTCAGCCTGTCCTCACAGCAGAGGTGCTCCAGCCCTCTGATCATCTTCGTGGTCTCCTCTGGACCCACTCCAACAGGGCCATGTCCTTCTTATGTTGGGGGTCCCACAGCTGGATGCAGGACTCAGGTGGGGTCTCAGGAGAGAAAGCAAGATGAAAGTAACCCTGCTGAAGAATGTGTGTTAGAAGGGGATTTTGACCCTTGTTATGTCTTTGCAAGCACTCTGTAATTGTTGCTGTGAAAGCTTTCCAGCTAGGGGTGGCCAAAAATGTCCCTCTTAAAAGAAGGAAGATGACAGGCTGGCCAGGTGAGTAAGAAGATGATTCTTTATTTGAAGCTCACATCTAAAAAGACAGGAAAGATTGCTTATGAGTCCCTGATTCTAACTTAATTGCCGGAACTACAATGAACAAATAACTAGTTCCTTTATGAAGTCCTACAAAACAAAGAATAGTCGCTGTAGATCCATCACGGCAAGTCACGTCCAAGCAGCTTCATGTCCTTCTGTGACAGCCGAAAGCTCCTGGGAGCTGGAGCGGGGCGAGAGGCGATCTGCTCTGTGACGTGGCTTTTGATGCGGCCAGGCGAGATGCCTCCATGACCAGCAGAGCTCAGAAGAAGGGAGGTGGAGGCTGCTTCGGGACCTCCACGCAACGATGGTACCATCCACCTGGAGACATCTTCACCAAGGGCTTCACAGGAGAAGACGAGGGGGATTGTCGGCTGCGTGGGTGGTGGCCCGGAGAGCGTGCTGTGAAACGTCGGAGATGACACCAGAATCCAAATTATCGATAGGCGCTAAAGCCCCAGCCGGAGATAAGCCAGACGGCAGCGCCTCGGTGGGCACTTTTACTCCAAAAAAATGCCACTTTTGGCTTAATGCTTCCCACAGTTCTGATTGTCCTGGTCCATTTTCACCCCGTTTATTTTCCCGCGATGATTTAAAAAAAAAAAAAAGATAAATTCC
>VYXH01010594.1:33487-64511 GCA_013397275.1 Burhinus bistriatus
ACCCGGGACAGCCGGCGTGAGGGGAGCTACCTGCGGCGGGCGGCCCGCTGGGTTGTGCCGCCTGCGGAGGCGAAGCGCGCTGGGGCGCGATTTCGTGCTTGGATGGGTGTGAAGTTACTTTGCGTAAGGACTGAGGGGGCTGCGGTGGTTGTCGCGCACCGGGTTTATCTTGGTTTCCCTTTCTCTCTGCTATTTTGGGTGGGAGCGAGCCGATCGCCTTCTGTAAAACCTGCCTCGCGTCGAACTCGGCAGTAAGCTACACCCGTGAGCGGGTATCTGGGTGGGATCTGACCTGGCTAGAAGGAAAAACTCTAGCGTGGAGGCTTGAGGATGGCGGTGAATAAAGAGAGTATAAAAACGTCTGATATGCTTAGAGTGAATCTTCCACTTTACCTGGAAAACTGGATTGCTCTTAGAGGAAAAATACTTTAGGGTTACTGAGAGAAAGGTGTTGAAAGGATTGCCCAGCATTCGGTTTCACACATTTGTTTTTTCTGCTGAATTCAGTAAGAGGAGTTGCAGAGGCGCTCCAGTGCTTAAGTGTTCACCGACTGTGGATACGTAAAGATTCGGTGCTCAAGGTTTTAGTAAATGAAAGAAGCTATCGGTTATAACAAGTGGATAAATGCACCTTCTTACGATGCTAAAGACTGTGCAGCTCAGCATGCAGACAGGACTCTGGCAGGGGTGGAAGGTAAAGGTAATGAGTTCCCAGTTTGTCTGGGAAGCGGAGGCCTGCTTTTGGGGTAAGAGACGTTCTCCGCTTTACGGTTCTGCGCCCATTACTCCTTTTGGATTGTTGCTGGATACATTTGAATGTCTTGAACCATATTGCAAAGCGTTTGATTTGACCTAGAGTATTCTGCACTGTTTCTTAATTATGTGCTGATAGAACCAGTATTGGGGTTTTTTTGTTTTGTTTTTGGTTTTTTTTCTCTTCTCTTTCTCCTGGGACTCAAAACGACAGGAATGTGCCTAAATCTTGCTATGCTAAGAGTGTTAATTCTGCCATTTAAGCAGTGGTTTTGGCATAGGTAGGCACATCTCTTCTAGCTGTTAATTCGTTCAGAAGCTGAAGAGGCAGCACCATTTTGTGAACTGCTGTCCAGTGGCGCTGCTGTCCTAAGCAGTTCCTGATCTGTGCTCTTCACCCGGGCTGGTACATCTGATAAACCAAATCAGAAATGAGTGTGTATAGGGGGGTGGGGGTGGGAAATTGCTTCCTCACCTCCCAGCAAACAAATAGCTGATGTGGATTAGTTCCCTTTGCTATTTCACTGTGTAGCCCGCGGGTCATCTGCTGGCACAGCTGAGATGGTGGTGTGGAGATGAGGTGGTGGTGTGGAGACGGGGGCTGCTGCAGAAACTTCCCTTGAACAACAGGGTTAATGTATGCATTAAGAGCTATGCATCGAGCCAGGGGAGAGAGTGGTGCTCTGAACTGTAGGCGTTTAAACGTTGCTGCGTAATGAATGGTTTTAAAATCTAGCGTTTAAACCTACGGTTTTGAGGCGTGCACATAGATTAGAAAATGCCCAGTGCAGTTTGAAAAACATAAAGGATAGATAATGAGTAACACTGTGGAAGAAGTGAGGATAAATAGAGGTTTATGGGAGGAAAACTCTGCCTCTGTGTTGAGGTTCATATGGGTAAGGACGCTTAATTTTTGAAGAAAGTGGTCTGAAAGAATATACTTGTTGAAAAAAACCTTACTTGATAAATTGTGTCTGTTTAACTGAGGAAAGACTGAAAATAAAGTCTGTGCTGAGACAGCATCTTTGCTGTCACTGGTGCTGTGTGTTTCTAGGCAGTGTTCTTGCAGTAACTTCAGAATGACTTGGTGTGTTCCCCTCGAGAGGAGCAGGCTTTCCACTACTGCAGAACCACCTGCGGGGCTACAGCTTCAGCCTGAGAGCGCTCTTCTCTGTTACTGTTTTTCAGCTGTTGATCATTGGGATTGTCCTGCTTTCTTTGTAATCACTCTTAATATCTGCAAACATTCTGTATATCTCTATAGATGCTCTGCTAATCCTTGAGCAGAAGGATAAATAGATGGATAGCCTTCTGCTTGTTGTGTCTAATAAGATAAGTGCTCCGCTCCATCGCCAGTGTTCTTTGTCTTGGCTTAGAAAGTTAAAACAAGTGGGCTCCGAGAGGGCTGCGTCCATTCAGTCTTACTCTGGAAGAAACCAAGGAAATACTTGCTTCAGTTCCTTGGGTACAAATCTGTGTACGAACATATCTGTTCTGTAGTCAGACTGATGAATGTTGTCTTCAGGTTAGCAATAAATCATACTTCAAACACGTCACCTACTTGACTCTGAAATTGATTCTCATCTCTTATTAGATTATTATATTAGTTTAATATATCTATGATTACTTACATTACAACTTTCTCAGTAAAAAGCCTAAAACATTCCACGTTCTTCTGTTAGCAGCAATTCTAGAAAATCTTTCTCCTCTCACTGCTTGGATCTTAATTTTAAAACAGCCTTTAAATATAACCTGCTAGAGAACTTGGGGAACTAGATTCTAATGTTTCTGTCCTGTGAGACTGTTAAGCAATGATGACAGCTAAATGTTCATGGTACTTAGTACTTACTCTGGGAAGGTTCTTTCATTTTGAGTAGTGTTTCCAGTCACATCGTGTCATAAGACTATAACTGAAGTTGTCCTTGAGACAGAAGCTTTAACGCAGTGAGCAGCTATTGTTTATGATGCTGTTCTCCCCCCTGCCCCCAACTCAGCTCAGCTCAGTGATTTTTGTGTTTGTTTGCTTTTTTTTTTTAAAAAATATATATAGTGGGATACAGTAAGGATTATGAGAGTGGACCAGTATTTAAATCAAAAGTTGAGGATCTTGCTGATACAGTTTTGACTCCTGGCCTTGCAGCAGACTTAATTTTGACTAGGTCACTTATTTTTTACCTAAGTAAAGACGCTATTTTGGAATTAAGTTAGAGCTATTCTGGAATAATTCCATGTTGAAGTACACCCTCAGTTTCCATTTTCTGTCTTGTTTTCTGGATCCTGGTAGGCACCTGGGAGCTTGGAATTGGTGGTGAGGAGATTTGCATAATAAGCATCTTCAGTTAAATGTTTCAGTCTTTGGTCACCAATTAACATGACTTTGATTGTTGTGAGGTTATATCACTCTCTAGTTTATATTAACTTCACTTTTTACTGCTGCTTGCGTGGGTGCTACATGCACGTCCACTCTCCTATGACTCTTGCAGGTTGTTTCTACTTGTAGAGCAGTGCTGAATTATTTTGTTTGTTTGTTTTAAGAAGTTGTGTAAAAACCTGCCTCTGAGTTTTCACCATTTGAAGTGGCATTTGTTGTGTATCCCTGCTGTTGAGGGAATCCAGTCCTGTGCTTGGCAGTATCATTTGTCTAATTGCCGCTTTGTTTTACTTGCATCTTCATGTTGGTTTGTTCTTTGCTATTTTTTCCTATTCCTTTTTTTTTTTCCTTCCCCCTGCTCTGCCATGTTCTACTGTTTCAAAGCTTAGCAAATGTACTTCTCACAGAAAGTCGGGAAGCTCCTATGTTGAGGCTGTCAGCTGGACTCCCACTTCTGTATGTGGGTAGTGGATTCCCTCCTCTCCAGAATGGCTCAGCTGCCACCTCCCTGTCTGCCTGAGGGACACGGCTGAGGAAGAGAGTCAGACTGACAGGAATAACGTAGAGAGGATTTCCATCTTGTTTTACTTCGTGTCACTGATAGGAAGACATTAAGCCTACTTATTTGGCAGCTTGCGTGTCTAAGAGATTTCCAGCATCTATCTTAAATGAGCTTTCTTTTCTTTGATTTGGGAACCTGTAGCGGATCCTTTTGCAGTAGTTTTGAAAGCCGTGCTTCTTAGCAACTGCTGTTAGGGCAGGGAAAGCTTGGCTGGCTGCTGCCTCGGGCTCTGTTTCCAGCTCTGAATTCTGGCTGGGAGGGAAGTAATCTTGGGTGGCTGAGAGCTATTACGGGAGTCTGAGTCCTTGCAAATGCAGGAAAGCTGGAGACTGTGAAAGGAAAGAAAAATGAAGTTGGAAGTGAACTCTGCATGTTGTCTAGTCTAACCTCCTGTTTGAAGCTGGGTGAACTTGGAGGTTAGGTAAGGCTGCACGGGGGCTTGTCCCATTTAGGTTTGAAATTCTTCCAAGAATGGGAGATCCAGTTTCTTCTCTAGGCAACCTCTTCTAGTGCCTAACTGCTGTCACCGTGAGAAACTTTCTCTTCGTACCTACTTAGAATTTCCCTTGTTGCAGTTTGTGACCGTTGCCACTCATTCTTTTGCTGTGTGCCTGTGAAGGTTTGAGGAGGGGGAATCGGATTGCAACTGCGTTCAAAGTCGTCCCAGTTTTGGAGCAGGCTGTAAAGGCAGGTACAGAAGAGGAAACACTTGTTTCCAAAGCATGCTGCTCAAATGGGCTTTGCGGCATCATTCTGTCCTACAAGGTGGAAGACTGTCACCAAGAGCTGTAGGTAGAGCGTAGACATCATTTTCATCACGTTTTGGTGGGGGTTTTTTGTTGTTTGTGTTTTAGAAAAGTTTCATATTGATTAATAGTAAAAAGTAAACTTTCCGAAGCTTTCCTTGTGTTTCCCCGAGTGCAGTAAACAAATAGCTCGATGACTTCTGAGTACTGATAATGTTAGCAAATATTTATCATGTAGTAGAACTGTTTGTGCTTTGTAATTGATTCACAGATGTATTAGCTTGAGTGCTGAATGAGCAGGAGGCACTTGGCTTTCTACAGAGCAAAATATGAATTGAGCAGTGTTTTTAATAAGAGTGTAGGTACACATCAGATGTGTCCTTGACCATGTTCATATGGCTTCTTTTAAGTAAAGAGTGAAAGGAAATTTGCCAGCAGGAAAACTTGATTCCAGATGTGAGCCATTAATTTATAGCAATTATTCAATTGGAGCTCTTGTTTAATGAGACTGACATTAGTCACAGAAGAGGTAGGTACAGTTGTATAGACCTTGCCAGGATCCCTGGTTTATGCTGAAAACTGCTGTTATAGGCTGGCTGGAGGGTCTTGTATTTGTTCATTGTGTTTAGGGCTGGAGTTTTGTAAATAGATTAAACCTGTGCTGCTCCCAGAAACAACAATTTTGTCTTTGGCTGCCAGTTCCTGCTTCCAAATTGCCCTCTTGTGCTGGCATGGATGTTACGTGGCTATATAGTGAGCTGTATCAGAACTGAACCAGGGTGAAATGAGCTTTGGGGGATTTATTTAGATTAGTTATGTTTGAAATAGTCTGATTTAGCTTGTTGTCTGGCTGCCTGTGAAGGGGACGAGCAAACGAGGAGGAGGTGTTGGAATACTGCTGTGGACAGCAGGGCTGATTTAGAGCGTTGGTGAGGCTGAGGTGCCGGACTCGACTGGGGGCAAAAAGCAGGACTCCGGGCTTCTCTCTCCAAATTTTTACTTTACAGCTGTCTTTCAGTCCGTTAATGTGTCAGAATGTTTCAGCCCTTCAATTTTGGTCATGCCGATTTCAGATGATTTACAAGAGTTGGGGATTGTGTTGCTTTTCTAGGCTCTTAGGAGCTTCCTGTTAGCGTCAGTGAAACTGTGCTGGTCCTGTCCAAGAGGCAGTCCGCAGAGTCCGTAAATCTGAATCCAAGTACCACTCTTCCTGTAGTGCAAGGGGTGGAAAGGGAGGAGGGAACTGCTTCCTGACTCTTCAGGTGCAATATGAGAAGAGATCCTGCACTCTGGAGTCAAGGGAGTTTTTCCTGTTAATACCTCTACTTGCAGGTGGGATGGTTTTTCCTTGAGTGTGACTTTTGCTCTTTCCTGATTTTGTTTACACCTTCCTTGTGTGAACAGCACACCTGGTTTTATGTTGTTCACTATCAGTACTGCCAATTCAATCAAAAGCTTATTGCTCTCTTCCTTAAACGGGCCGAGCCACTTTGTAGCTGGACTTGCTTGGTGATGTTGCTTTTTTTTTTCCTTTTCTCTTTTATTTTCCTTCATTAGTTGCCTCGCTGTTGGAAGAACTGTAAAACGGTTTCTGTTAGTACATATGATTGTTTTATTTTTTCTGAGCAGATACAATACATGAGAGTTTAAGCTTTCACGTTTGGAAAAAAAGTGTATCTTGTGAATTTCAAGGTAGCATAATTACTTTTAAAGTATGCAGTAGTGAGGACATCCTAGGCTGTTAAAAGGGTTCGGGATCTTGAAAAGCTGAGGGCTTGGCAGCTGTTTGTAGGAGAAAGTACTGCCTGTGAGCCTGCTGTGGGCTAATTCAGGGACTAACTACAAACCAGCCAACAGAGAAATCTTTTGTATCAGATATGGAGGCTGGCTTTGTGATGGTGGCAGCTGAGGAGCAGGAGGATGCAGGTAACTTATTCTGTGGACTGGTTTTGTAGGGTTTTCATTTGAACCTGTTCCACTGGCATCTTTTTGACTGATCAGAGGAAATGTGGTGGTTTGGGTTTTTTTTTTTTTCCCCCATTGGGTGGATGAACTTGATAATACGTGTTTTAACTTGGTATTACGGGTTTTTTCAGTGTTTCTTGGGGTTTTTTGGTACTTTTTGTGAAGCAGCTCTATCTGCAGTGTGGCTTAGATGTCAAAACGATGAAGAGTGCTTGTGAAGACCCTGTTTCCAAGCTATTCTTTCTTTTATCACACAAGACAAAAGTATGAGGAAGTCTGCAGAAGGGCGTCAGTCCTCTGTGAGAGCTGCTCAAGCTTGTCAAGGTTCTGCTACCTCAAGAACTAGTGGGAGCCCCAAGAGAATAAGCTGTCTCTTTTGAAGGTAGATTCAACTCTCTGGTGAATAGAGATGTTTTACCTGCTTTACGTTTCTTTCGTAGGTACGTGGTGAGGTGACAGCTATTGAACTATGGCATTCAACAAGATTTGGTGTACTGTAGCCCTTGGACTTCTGCTGCCTTTTTCTTCCGCCCATACGGACTTCTTCACTTCCATTGGTGAGACATGCTTTGGTGTATATGCTGCATAGCTGAAAGAATTTCTTGACGGCTCTCAAAACTGTTTCTGCAATGATGTATTAATGACATGCAAGGCTTTAATTGGTACAGAACTAAATCTGCTTCCGAGTTCTTAGGACCTTATTGACTCTTTTCTTTTGGGAGAAACGTGCTTTGAGTTGTCAGTCCAGTTAGCCTAATGACCCAGGCTAGGCTTTGTATTCATTACGTATTCTTACAGGTATTGACTTCTAAACAAAATTTTGGTGTGGACTGTTGCACATACGTAGAAGCAAGCAAGGCAGCTGCTGAGGGTACATAGTGATACCAGTATGTTAGTGTACTCTCCCTTGGGTTCTGATGGCCTGTGACACAGCTGAAGATGTGGACTGTATCACTTCATGATGAACCAGTTCAGCTGCCTCCTTGCAGGAAATGAAGCAATTATTAATTAATAACGGAGTCTGTTAGGAGACCCATTGAAGTAATGCAATAAAACACTGGGTTAGTATTGTATATCAAACATGAAGTCTTTGTATATTTCTGTAGCTTTGTCTTTATTTGCTCTACATTATATGTGCTTGGATGAAAGATTACTCTGTTGCAACCTACTTCCTTTTCCAAATGAATCCTAAATTAGTTCTAATAATAAATATGTGATATTACATTAACTTCCATGGCAACAAGCTTGGTCCAAAATGAGATTTTAGCCTTAAAAAAAAAAAAAGGCAAGAAGCCTTACTCAAACACTCATTCAGGATTATTTAAGTAAATGCAGAAGGACTTTGGGGAAGAAGGAGTTGAAGAGAGGAAGAAAGTAGAAGAGAGGAAGAATGCCTCAATTCTCAGTTCTCAGTTTTTTTTGTTTCTCCTTGTCTAACCAAACTCATTTGTTTTCTAGGTCATATGACAGACTTAATTAATACAGAAAAAGATCTGGTGGTGTCACTGAAAGATTACATCAAGGCAGAAGAAAACAAGCTGGAACAGATCAAGAAGTAAGCAGCTTGTTTCATAATGCTAATGGTAATAATTTGAGTCCAGCCTTATGTAAAATGTGCTTCCCAAGGCTGATTAAATTTGTGGAATTTTTCCTCTGAGGCAAAGCTTAAACTAGCAGGTTTTGTCCTAAGTTATTATCTCTGAGCCATTTGTTTGTTTTACGTAGCTTTCTAATGGTGAAATCTAATCAACCCGCTTTCTATATGATACCTTCACTTTAGGACTCCTGCTTGCATGTAATTCCCAAGGGGCTGTCGTTCTTTGAATGACAGTTTGCTTAGTGGAAACTAAAACTCAAGAAATGTCCAAATGAGCATTACAAGGACTGCAATGATACACTAGATGTAAAAGTGCTAAAAAGTGTTAGTGTGGCCATGTTGCTTATGAGTGGCTGACTTGTGAATAGTAATAACCCACTACAAGAGCAGAGTCTCTTTCTACATGCTCTATTTAGATTTAAAAGTAAAATAAAGCAAAATAAAACTTCTTTACTGCTTTTAAAAATAACAAGAGACCTGACCGTTGCCATTACTATGTTGCTTGGCTCTATAGGTGTGAGGACCAGAGTCCAATATGTCAGATTTTATCACAGCTAGAAATAAAATTTTGTATCGCTGAACAAGATGGTTTCCCAACTTTCAAAAATGCGTATAAGTCTGTCATGAGGATTTTTAAACAGTTTTAGATAAACGCATGAGTTTTGTTTTAGCCTTTGTGTATTACAGTCTACCATCCAGGAAGAGAGATGCTTCTGTCGGACTATATTTATTTTTATTACTTAAAATACAGAGTTGGAATTGCTTACAGGTTTCGAATGTTATAAGTGTATTCTTTATAGCTACAAATTAAGATGGGAGTATGCTGATTGGACATCCAAAAGTGTGTAAATACAGCTTATCATATAAGCATTGCAGCTCTGTTTTTATTATATTAGAGGTGCTCTCTGTCAGATCAGAAAAGTTAAAATAACAGTCACAGACAGATAGAAGAACCTGCAAAAAAATGCCAGCGTTGTATGAGTTTGTTGGGCTCTGTACTTTGGCTGAAGGATATTGGTAGCTTGTGTTGACTTAAACCCGGTGAAAGCTGGTAATTCACTGAAACGGAGAGGATGGCTCACACCTTGTGGGTGGCTTGTGGCGGAGGCTTTTCTGAAACAGGAACTACTTGAAAGAAATCCTGGCCTTGTGGTTGTGTCTCATGGTTGCAGTGACTTTCAGCTACTTATTAGGTTTGATAGTCATGCAGCGGGAAACGTACAATGGGTTTGACCGTGTGCAGTGTGAATGCACGATTTGATGAAATTGCTTTCGTCAGTCTTTGGCTTGCTAGAAGCTGGACCTGGTCCATGGGAGCGCTTTGAGCACTCCATTTTGGAGGGAACCCCTTCACTCACGTGGCTGCTGGCAAGAGCCCAGACAGGGGCTGTTAGAGCGTAGGAAAACAACTAACTAAAGGCAGTGTGGGAAGTGTGAATGCAAACAGTGGCACCTTTAAAAGTAAACGTCTACCTGTCTCAGGTAGAGCAGGCAAACTTAATTTAGACATAAGAAATTCTGGAGCAGGCTGAATGCCGGCTCGTGTACAGAGTTCCCTCCAGGCTACGGATTTTGTATTTGCTTTATATTGGTGTTGATGTTTGGTATTCTCGGTGGGGTGTGGCTTTTTTAGCATTAACTTATCCTGTTTTCAGGGCGTTACATGTCTTCATGTTCTAGATCTGCATTGTTTCCGATAGAGAGGGGAAGGTTGGTTGTTTTGCAGACATGTAGCAGCATAGCACCGGTGCTTACAGTGTGGTTGGTGTGCTTCCAGAGTGGAGCAGACTCCCTGGATGCGTCCATTAAAACAACAGGTGAACAACAGTAGTTGTTGAAAGGTGCGCTTGTCTCAGAGTGCGTTGGAGTTGTGAATGGCTTATGTCACTGAGAGCGTTAGGGAGGTTTGTGGCGTCAGAACTGTAGCACCAGAGAGTTGATCGGGGCTCCTCATTTGGGAGCGTGAGAACTATGTGTTTCTTAATACAAGCTTACAGTATGGAAGGCAGTTCTGTGGTGGGAGGCAAGGGGCTTATCGTAGATTTTAGAGCGTGTGTCTGAACGTAAAATAATTTGAGACAAGCATTGAACTACCTTTTTGTAAACTTTAGAGAAAAGATCAAAACTGTGGGTAAAGCTTTGTTTTTGATTAGTCCTGCATGAAAAATCATAATGGAACTGCTGGCATACTGCATTTGGCATTTGTAGGAAGGAGTTCGTTCAGCAGTCTTCCAACAAAGACTGCAAGAGCAACACAAGATTTAGGCTGCAGCTGTGGAAGCAGATTTTGGAAAAAAAAAAAAAAAAAAAAAAAATAAAGCAGCCCCTTTTTTTTCTTCTAGGAGACCTTTATACATAGATAATGTAAAAGCTTGCAATTTGTGTTGGGATTTTTATTAACAAAGACTGTTGAGTAGCTTGAAATCAGTTTTGTAGTGCATTGGCAGACTTTTACAAGAGGCTCTAATGAATGTTTATTTTCACTATAGATGGGCGGAGAAATTGGATCAGCTGACAGATACTGCTACGAAAGACCCAGAGGGGTTTTTGGGACATCCTGTGAATGCATTCAAGTTGATGAAACGGCTTAACACAGAGTGGGGTGAGCTGGAGAGCCTGGTTCTGAAGGACATGTCAGATGGTAAGTGTGCCTGTAGTAAGAACAAGGATCACACTACGTCTTTCACGTGTCATGGTTTGAATTAGATTTGTAAGTCTGCTTTTGAGGTGCCTTCATAAAAAGTAATCCTAGAAGACCTGCCATTCTGCTGTCAGTGTGCTATAATTGGAACTTTACAAAAATTTAGGAAAACTGCAATGTTTAAACTGAATAATCTCCTTGGACGCTTTAAATTTTGCAAGCGATCAAGGCATGCTTCATGCAGACTAGTATTTTAGGAAATTTCATCTCTAAGTGCGATGACTCCATTGAATAGAAGAAAGGGAACAAAATTCAGAGTGCAAGACGTGGGGCTGTCTTTAAGTACGGTCAAGCGCTGTTGCTGCTGATATGCCCAGTGTTGTTAAGGTGTGATGGTTCAAAACCTGAATGTTGGCAGAGACCGAGTGTTTGTGGAACTGATCTGAATTAGTGTCATAAACACTTTGCCGCCTCTTTTGCTCTGCAAGAGTGGAAGCTCTTCAGTAGGGAACAGGACGCAAAATAGTTGATTGTGAAAGAGACTTTTAGCAGCAAGGAAGCCAGGACGTTTGTATTTGACCTGTGAGTATGTGTCTCAACAACTAATACCAGGTGTCGGTTTGTAGTAAGAAATGTAAAAAAGTGGGGCTTTCAAAAAAGACCCAGGGTTGGTCTCTGATAAGGATTCAGCACATTCAGCTTCCCTGTTGCTGCTGTGAGGGACTGAATATGCCAACTGAAAGGGCCCTGCACCTGCCATCCAGAAATCTGTACCAGTGCGTCTTAAGCCCTTCTTCTGAAGGGGGGGGGGAGGAGAGAAAAAAAACTAGACTGTTTTAAGAAAATTGTCAGGAAGAAGAAAAACAGTGGGGGAAGCATAGTGTAGTAAAAGAAAGGATGCACGGGAGTGAAAGGATACGGTATTTTCTTAAAGCAGAAACACCTTTCCATAAACTAATAGTGTTATCAGGTCTGAGCAGTTAAAAAGGACCACCAGAGTGTGGCAAAAATCACAAATTTGGCCAGTTAATTTTTTGGGGTTTTTTTTGATGGATTTCCAGCTGAGTGTTGCATACTATGCTTTGTCTGGTTTTAGTCATGCTGTTTAGTTTTCTGTGGGTGGATATTAGATGAAGTTAACAAACGTCATATTGGCACCATCCTTAGTTAATGCTGTAAAGCTTGTTATGCTTCTGGATCTTGGAACAAAAGAGTTTGTTGAGCAGAATAGTTACTTCTCTGAAAATGCCAGAGTGGCTGTCAGTTTGTTCAAACTGAGGTCCTCATGGTGGACTTTATTGGTGCTGTTCCTTTTGGTGGCTGCATGTGCCAGGATGCTGGTTCTGCCCTCCTCGGCTGCCCTCCTGGCTTTCTGGAGTTTTGTTTGCTTCATGAGGACAAACAGCCCACCAGCCTTGTGACTGTGCAGAAGCGGAAGGGGAAAAATAGCATCAGTTCTCCCACTGAAGAGAGGATAATGCAGTAGCTCTACAGGAGGGCCCTTCAAATAACAGCAGTAGCAGTGGGGGGTGTGTGTTCACCAGAGAAGAGTAGGAACCTTTCATAACAGGGGAGATGATGACGTGTGACTAATGACCAGGGAACAGTTCCTAGAGAGAGTATTTTTTTTTTTCCTTTGTAGAACCTCCTTGCCTCCTGTTCCATAAATGTCACCCTGGTGCTTCTTTAAAAAGCCTCCAAGTTTTTCTTTCTGATTGTTCCTTTGCTTTCTTTTCACAAAAAAAAAAAAAATGAAATGCTAACTTTTCAACATGCGCCTTGAGTTCAGTTCAGAGTTGTGTGAAGATGGATCTTGAGAAACCTTTTTAACTTTCTTTGTTTCTCGGGTTTCTGTGTAAATATGGTAATGCCCAAGTCCACAGAAAGCAGTTAGGGTCATAGTGGCTGCTCAGTTGCCTAAAGTTTCGTCAAAAGCTGTTTGCAGTTAGACATGAGCATTTTTGTTTTTCATCTTTTTATTGATTAGCTGTATCTTTACACTGCTGTTGTTGGGACTGTTTGGTTTTTTTCCCCTCTTCTAAAGTATTTGTAAATTCTGTATTACTAAATGAAAAGTCTTTTGGAAGGCAGATTGAGTGGAATGGTTGCAAAAACTACCAATATATTACCTGTAATGTTTCCGTGTGGGGGTGGTCTTTTTGTTGTATGCAACTTTTTTCTTTTTTTTTTTTTTAACCTGTTAAGACAAAAATAGTTTCTGTGTGAAACGGAAGGGATAGTCCTGTCCTTTAGAAACAAGCTTATGGCATTTGCTGCAGCTCTGCAGGGCTAATAGCTCTTCCTGACTTATTGATGACCTTCCATGCAGTGTTAGCTTTCCCCGGATTAGGGAGTCATTTCATGCATAGAGTTTATACAATTCCTGTGACAAAGAAGGCCAAGTGTTTCCCTGTCTTCCTAGGCTTTATCTCCAACATGACTATCCAGCGGCAGTTTTTCCCAAATGATGAAGATCAGACTGGTGCAGCAAAAGCCCTCTTGCGGCTTCAAGACACATATAATTTGGACACGGACACCCTCTCAAGAGGGAATCTTCCAGGTAAGAGTCATTGATGTTATTTTCAGAACACACTGTGAACTTTTACTAAATGTCCTGATTACAAATCATTTGACTGTGTTCTATCTTGTGTAACTGGGTAGTGTGAAGGTAAGAATAGGAAAACATTTGAGCTAGCTAAGAATTTATAAAAAATGGTGTGATGTGGGTTGTTGAACGTAGTTTGAGGTAGCTGTCAGTTCTAATTTTGTCACACCTCAAGAGAGGAACCTGTTGCTTCAGGCTGTGCGGGTGAAGAGGAACCCAGGAAGAGCTGACCTGCTCTGGCATGCTGTTGGGTTGTGTTGCTGTGGTGGTTCTGTTGGAAACAACATCCACTTGGCTTCCCTGCCTGGTGGGCTTTCTTCTGCCAGCACGCTGCCCCAGTGTGTGTGGATAAAATGCACTGCACAGAATGCAAGTTTCTTTCTGAATTGAGACTCTCCTTTGTCCTGTTTTTCTCCTCACTCTGCTCACGTGCTCGTTTTCTGCTTGTGCTAGAACTTGAAAATGTCTTTTTAGTAGAAGTCTGCATCTTTCTTCTAGTCATGGTAAGATAATTTAGTGTTAATAGTTATTAATAAAAAATCAATAGCCATAAAATCTTGCCTGGGTGGGGATTTTCCTTGCGTTGAAGTAGTTGTGCACTGGCAGAAACTTAGTTTTATTGCACAATGTAATGCATTTTAACAAAACAGTGCTATCATTTATTATCCATTTCCCTGTCACGGATGAGATGAACCTTTCGCATTGGGAGTGACTGAAGTTTCTTTGAGCTTAAACTTCACGGAGTGTGTAAACTGAAAAACAAAAGACAGACTTGAGCTTATGTGGCATTAGCTAAGGTAATTTTTAATAGGTTTATATGCAGGAGAAGACTCACTTCTTTCTTGTTAGAAGACTTTCTCTGCTGAGTTTTCCTTGTTCCTCCGTTTGAAAACAGTACTACGCCAACTGGCAAAAAATCAACTCTGTACAATCCATCTGTGTTTTTGCAAGCACTCATTGTGGTCAGATGTCTAATAAAATTAAGGCTAATTGGTTTTATATGTTACGATGTATAACCTTGCTTTTGGGTTTAGTTCAAGACTCTCTCAAAGATGTACGCATTCATTCTACTACAATAAGCAGTTCGTTACTGTTTTCTTAAACGAGCACAAAAATACAAGGCGAAGTGCTTTGGGTGGACTGTAGTTTATTGCTCCTTTTGAAGTAATAAGCTGTCCAGACTATGTGTAATAAAGTGTAATTGCAGAACCCAAAAGTTCCAGAGTATAAAGAAGATAGGTTGGTCTCTTCAGAGCTCCAGAGAGGAGCATCCCACATGATCGCTTGGCTGTGCTCTTCGTCATCTTTCCCACGGAATTTCTGTTTGGCCAGGTCACCAAGATTTGATCAGAATCTTAACTGCTGTCATATCGCTTATTAATTCTCTTTCCTGCATTGCAGGCTGTGCTGTTTCTTTATATTCACTATCAACCCTATTTGATGATTGCTGTCTTAAGGAGCCTTTTAAGAGTTGCCTTTTCACGTGTTGATGTTACATTGCTTCTAAATGTACCAGGCTACAGCCCTGCAACCTGTTACTCATTCCAGAGGGGTCCCTCTGTCTGAGAGCACTCTGCCACCTCCGCACCCCATTCCCTCATCTTTGTGTTGTTTTAGACTTTGCTCAGACAGGCTCAGACAACTGAAATCACTGACCATCACAGGATGGACCACAAGGTGTTTTAAGTAGCGAGCAGAAACAAAGTTGTGCTGTGGGATACTGCTTTTTGTGGACTGTCTCTTCAGCTATTTCATCTCTTAAGGCATGTCTTCAGCGGAAGAATTCCCCTGTTGGAACACAGCTGTGGGAGCTGCTGTTAGACATTTAAGATGTATTAAGATGTAATCAGGAATGTAATTTTAGCTGTACAACTGGCAGGTCCTGTTTCCTTTTTACAAGATTAAATTTGGTTTTTGTCTGGGCCTTAATTTACAGTGGCAAAAATAGGAATCTGTAATTTGCTTGCTAGTGCTTTAATCTTTCAAAGGTCTCTTCAGATGTTTCTAAAAATGACTAACTTCAAAAAATCTTGAGCAGCTGGGAATTTACTGACTGATGTTTTAATTTTCCTCCCCCACTAAGTTGTTGCTAAGAAGATGTGCTTGAGTAACGTTTTGAAAGTGATAATACAATGTCTTTGAAAACAGATTTCTGAAACTTCCAATTTGGCTTACTGTTGCTCTTGCTCGAAGTGTTTGGGGTTTTGAAGAAGGAAGGTTTATTTTATTTCATTTTATTTTCCACCAGTGGTAAAGACATTTAGCTAGTTGCTGGTATTCTGGCAATGGAAAACTGCATCTAACCGCCTCTGTGTTCTGCCAGGGATTTACGGGCTTTAGATACTTAAACTGAGTCTTCAACAAATAGCCACCCCAGAAGGGACATGTTGAGGAACAGAAATAAACTGTGCTGTGAAAAATAATAAGTAACTGAATGTTCCTCTGAAGACTGGTCTGGAATTCTGTGTAAATTCTGTTTGGTTTGTTTTGTTTTAAATACAGGTGTGAAGCACAAATCCTTTTTAACAGCTGAAGATTGCTTTGAGCTGGGAAAGATTGCCTACACTGAAGCTGACTACTACCACACCGAGCTCTGGATGGAACAAGCTCTGAAACAGCTTGATGAGGGAGAAGTGTCTTCTGCAGATAAAGTCTACATTCTGGACTACCTGAGTTACGCCGTGTATCAGCAGGGGGATCTGGGCAAAGCCATGATGCTCACCAAACGCCTTCTGGAACTGGGTACGTGAAAGAGAGACCTGCAGCGCACCGCTATCTAGCTCTGTGTTTGAGCAGCTGCTAGCGATGGATTCATACTGAGGCGTGCGGTCTTGCCTGCATTCTGACTTGTATTGGGGTTTTTAAAATGAATTATTACTGATGTTACGACTAACACCTTGATGTGTAGTTCTTCAGTAAAATAAGACTCGTATTAGCGTAAGTCATATTTTGCTACCATGTTTTTACATGGACAATGATAGTCTCAACTACCATGTTAGAAAGTGTCATAGTTAAGGATTGCTCCTTTCTGTTGACGTATTTTCTGCCTCCTGTCACTGTTGGCTTCTAGGCACTTAACCTGTCTTAGTTGTTACTGCCTGAAACTTGGTTCTCTTACTCTATCTTACTTTCCTGTGCTGAGATTACTTGCCCTTAGGTACAGGCAAGAACAAATAAATGAAGTTGAAACTAAATAGGTGATACCAAAATATCTGCAGATTATTTAAATGCAAATTAAGCGTACTTGAGAAGAAAAACTTGGAAAAATAAGAAACACAGTACACAATACAGCGAGCTAAGATTCTGTCTGTTTTATGAAATATGAAGAGCATTTATGCTTCTGTAAATATTCCGCTGATTGACTGTGTAAAGGGTGCCGTGGGAAGTTCAGAACTAAACCTAATACAGCAAAGGCTAGTGAGAACCAGTTATTAATGAACTGAAGCTAATCGTGTAAGTGTAGCGATTGTTAAAAGCTTTGTCACCAGAAATCTTAATTCCCACCAGGGAAGTTCTTAGGTTTAAAGCCGGTCATGCCGTCCCAGCTCTCTCCCTGTCCTGTTCCCTTGTCTTTGCCTCTCTGGTGAGATTGGCTGGAACGGCCAAACCTTTTTTCTTAGTGCTTGGACCCAGTGCCTGCTGAGGATCCAGGCCTCGCAGTAAGCAGTGTCTTAACTGCGAATGAGCTGAGCTTAGCTCTGAAAGCTCACGGTGTGTTTTCCCGCAGGTGAGTAAGCGTATGTGCATGCTGCAGGCTAGCATGGCTTCCAGCCTAGCTCAGCGTTTTGGCTATCCTGTGAATGCCCTCAAACCAGAGTAGATGTTTCTGATTTCTATTTGAGAAGCAGTAGCTTGCATCTGTTTTCTTTTTCTTTTTGTAACTAGCCTCTTTGGGATACTGCTTCACAAGTTGGAAACTTGCCCCAGTGATAGTCATCTGTTTCTTTGTCAATAGATCCTGAACACCAAAGGGCAAATGGGAACATGAAATATTTCGAATACATCATGGCTAAAGAAAAAGAGGCAAATAAGTCCAGTACAGATTCAGAAGACCAGATGGAGAAGGAAACTGAGGTTAAGAAAAAGGATTACCTGCCTGAGAGAAGGAAGTACGAAATGCTGTGCCGTGGGGAGGGTCTCAAAATGGTAAAGTGGAGTAGACTGTTTTAAAATGTATGAAACCAACTGTAACAAAACAATGTCCAGAATTTGTATGTGGTGTGAAAGCAAGGAAGTTGTTACAGCAGTTGGCCGAGTGTGTGGAACTGAGGATTAGTGTGTGTTGGATTTCTTCCCCGTTTCATTCTGTCCAGTAGACAAAAAGTAATACTGCCACAGGCACTGCTGACTAACTTGGATGCACTACATAATGGTAATTAATTGAATAAGGATGCTGGAAGTCTAGAGTTACATACGGAATTGAATGGGCGTGGTTTTTTAGTGATAAAATTATTTTTAATAGAACTATGTAAAGTACTGCTTGTTGCAGTATTACAGAGTAACATTGATGTGCTGAAAGTACTGATTTCTCAAATGTAAAGCATCTCTTGAACTTGTAACGTAACATTAAGGTAGGGAAAGTGAATTGTTCCTGTCTCTTGTTCTCAGGACATCTTCTGTTTCTTAGAGATACTAGTGTCATCTGAAGTTCTCTGACTGTCTCTTGCTTCACCTTGCTTTCAGACTCCTCGGAGACAAAAAAGACTCTTCTGCCGCTACTACGATGGAAACAGGAATCCTAGATACATTCTTGGCCCTGTCAAACAGGAAGATGAGTGGGACAGACCTCGAATTGTTCGCTTCCTTGACATCATCTCCGATGAAGAGATCGAAACTGTGAAAGAACTGGCAAAGCCGAGGGTAAATGCCTTACGCTTCTTTGCCTTTTGGAATCTTAAATTTTGTGTGTAGTTTTCTGTGTGAGTATGTGTGATTCTGTCTCCCAAAACATGCAGACGTGCGTGCAGCGTGCTCACACATTGCTTTTCTCACCTGGCAGCTTTCGGTGACACATTCTTTGAAGGAGACAGTGGGGAAGCTGGAAATTCTGTGTAATTAAGAGAGCTAGGTAACAGCAGTGCAGGATTGTTGGACTCTGCTGGCAGATGCAATTTCAGTGCACGCTGTTTCAAATAAGGAGGAGAATGTTCTACAACAACAAAAAAATGTACTGCAGCTAGGTTGCCTTGCAGTGTACCTGTCATCCGTTTTTTTGTTTGGTTTTCTGGTTTTTGGTTTTTCTTTTTGAAGTCTGTAGTTGCCAAAGCTGTGACATGGAGAAGAGTGTAGTCTAGGGAAAGGCAGCCGTTCCTCTGGTCCTGGAAAGCCATGTTGTTGTATAGACAAGAATGAGTGGTTGTATTTCCATTCAGTAGAAAACTGACTTCTGTCTCCCAGGCTTTGAAATTGCCTGCAGATGAAAGAGCTGTAAGGGGGTAGTACTTAATCAGTGGTACTCAGCTGCTTATTCACAACGCCAGCTCATCAAATCCTGTTTCAGAAACTGCATCCCGAGGTTCTTGTTTCTGAACGCAGAATAGTCCAGGGCAGCTCAACTGTGAGAGTAAACAGGAGTGTCCAAGACAAACGCCAAACTTCTCCAGCAGTTTGCTAACTTCTGTATCCAGTTGGTGCGACTCCACGTCTCAAGATGTGTGTTGAAGATGTAGTTAGCTAAATTGATTTATTTTTCCATCAATTACCAGTTACTTCTAAAGTAAGATTTAAACTTGTAGAAGCCCAGTTTTTCTGCTTTTTTATTCTTTGTTTTTAGCCTACATGGCTTTTCGTCCAGAGAGAGCTGAGCAAATGGAGACTAGTGCATTAAGTATAGGACAAACTGTTAGCTTAGCCTGCTGCAAAGTAAACCAGCTGTGGGTTATACATGGGCATATCGAGGATGAGGCCATCCTTGGCCACCGCGCTGAGTACTAGGTAGCCTGAAGGCGTTTTAAAGCTTCCCAAATGCTGATGCATTGTATTTCTGAGGTGACATTCTGAACCGTAAGCAAGAAGTACAAGCAATTCTCTTCGCTTACCTGTAAAACATCTTTTCCTGCTTTCCTGTCAGGCAGCTGTGTTGCAGGTCTAAAAATCAGAGCCCCGGTGGTTGGTAGGTGATTAAGCCCCTTTGCTGCTGCAAAAGCTTGGCGTTACGTCTCTGGAATATGACTGAATCACTTCTTTGTGGAGTAGAAATAAGTCTCAGCACTGAAAATAAAAACCTGTGAACGTGGTGATTTTAACTTCTGAACTTGCTGAGATAATTGTTTTCCTATCAGATGTTTGGCTCGTGGTAAAGACTTGGAGATTCATAGTTCATTAATGCAGAAGCATCTGTACGTGGTTAGCGTTCCACGTATTTCCTATGGCCGTGGCCTTGCAGGGCTCGGTAACGAGTGCAGCAAGAGGATTGTGGTTTTTTGAGACTTCAAAGGTCATCTCCTTCCTCCCGATGCTTGGGATGTACCACTGCTGCTTCCCGGAAGGCAGTGCTGTCTGATCTCTGCCCAGCCTTCTGCTGTGCCGGCGGCTTAAGCTGGCAGGATGAAGCCTTATTATTCAGCGTTGGGAGTCTCGCTGGAATCGCAGTTTGTGCCTTGATTCTTACATGCGTCTGCATGGGATGAGAGGAAAGACAGCATATTAAGAGTCCCCAGTACCTTTTCTTGTTAGTAGGCCTGGAGAGGCCTTGATCTACTTAGTTGATTTTAACAATAGAAAAATACTTCTTTTAATTGTCTGGGACTTGGTATGCCATTTGTGCCTCTTCCAAAATCTGGGCTCTGCCACTCAACCCTTCTGGTTACGAAGGAGGGGGAGCATCTGATAGGACAGGAATGAAGGTACAGGGCGCATGTAAGGCTCTGACTCTCAGAGTATTAACAGAGATGGCATGGCGTCAAGTAAATGGAGTGTGATAGAGGGAAAGGAAGGTCTTGAACCAAAAGTTCTCGCTCTGTAACTGAGGAATACAATGTAAATGTGTCCATGGACTGAGCAATTAGTTTGTGTTAGCAGTCAACATTAAAGGAGTTCAGCGCTGCTTTTGGTGTAGAGAGAATCAAAAAGGTAGGGTTTTATTCCTCTGTCGTTTATACAAGATCACAGCGTTGCCTGGATTCAGTTTAACTGTAAAACTCATCTTACATGCAGAGTGCTAACAAAGGACCAATTGTACACGTGCCATAACGTTGTACCGCTTCCAGCAGTTGTTGCAATATGAGGGAAATGAAAGCTTCTAGTTGACTTTATTCAGACGACTGTTCTTCCTGCTACAGAAATGGAAACATTACTTCCTGGAAAACTTGATCTTCTCGAATGCTCCATTTAAAAAAAACAAAACAAAACAAAACAAAAAACCAAAAAAAAAACCCAACCCACCTAAAAAACCCTCTCTTTTAGTAAAATTGGAGACTCCCCCTCTTTCCCTATCACTGCTTTATGAATTTCCAGCCCGTCCATAAAAGAAAAACCACCGCAAAAGGTGACTGGGTGGCTTGCGTGGCGGTTTGCCTGATGTTTCCCCTTAGGCTTCTGAATGGTCGGATTGCTGTGATGCAGTATGTGCTTTGTAATGCAACTATTCTGATGGTTCGCTTCACAGCTGAGGCGAGCCACCATTTCAAACCCCATAACAGGAGCCTTGGAGACGGCACATTACAGAATTAGCAAAAGGTAAGAGAGCTCTATGCCAGATGTTTTGGGCCTGTAATGAGTGTGTAGATTCTGCTCATTATGGGGCAAAAGCGGTGGTCAAAAAAGACAACTTTGGCTTTTGTAGTCCACCGCTTTGTTACGTGAGATCTGTAACAGGCTGTTACTGCTGAGTTTCTCAGTCTTTTCCTTCAGCTAGAAGTTCTGGGGGTGTATTTTGATTTCTTCCTTTTCTTCTTTTGGTCACCTTCTCAGTGTGTATTCTCAAATGATAATCTCTACAAGCAGCAGGTCTCTACAATCGGTGTAAAAAATACGTGATGCTGCAAAACCTTCAGCAGAGTCTAGATTTTGGTTTGTTGTTGGGTTTTTTTTTTGAATATTCCCTTCGCTTTGCTCTTCTCACCAACCAAAAATTGTCCTCCCTTTCCTTGTAAAATCTAGCAGAACACTTGGAAGTGCCTTTACATGCGTAAGAGACGTTTCAGGTCCTTATTGTGTGTGACAGCTGGAGTGGCATGCAAAACACGTTCGTTAGTCACACAGCATTTCATTGTCTGAGATAATCCCATACTCCTGTCCGGGCGCTTTTACCTCCTGCTGACAAGAATGCAAGCTCGTTTTCACTGGGCTCCTGGTTCTTTGCAGCTTGTCTATTAAGTACTGTGAGTCTTGCATTTGGCCAATGTTTTCCAAAATTGGCTGGCTCTAAAAGAAAGCACCTGCCCACCACCGCCCCCTGCTCTAGTTTTAGTAGTGGTGATTAAAGATTGGCCGCGCATTCCCTCAGCGTTAACCCAAAATTTTGAAAGGAGTTAAACTTCTGGGTGAAGAGGAATTGTCTGTGAAACTCAGCATCATAAATTACTTGCAGAAAGTCTCTAGTTTAAAACAAAAACAAAAGGAAAAAAAAAAAGGAGGAAAAAAGTGAAAGGACAATCTAACCAAATTTTTCCAACCAATTTGTTTTGATTTGGACGTGGCAGCTATAGCTTCTGTTGCCCTTCTAATATTGCTAATTTAAGAGCATTGCATACCATCCAGACCAATCGGAACCCTTTCAAACACCTGTGGCTTGGCAAAAAAGCAGCCTACTAGGTGGGTAAGCCCTTGTCCTTTCTCTTTTTGTAGCTGAGCCGTGCTACTGTTCATGACCCTGAGACTGGGAAACTGACCACAGCACATTACAGAGTCTCTAAGAGGTAAGGGGAACGTCTTCCAAAGGTATACCCAGTGCGAGGAAGTCTGTTCTGGGACTGTACTGCTTCATCTCTAAACGTGGGGCAAATAAGGATTTTGCGTAACTTTTCCACTCTTAGTCTCTCTTTAGGAGAAAGAGAAGGGCTTAGAACTCTAACAGAGGAAGCGGTCTGCGGAAATAGGAACTAGTTCTAAATGTTCGTGGTAGCTAAGATGGAAGCGCCCTCTTTTGCTTAGCATGGCTTGGCTAGCGCAACTAACGTACTAAAATGTTAGCCCGGCGCGGGGTTCTGCTGACACTAACACGCACAGCGGGAAAGGCTGGCCGTGTAGCTCACCTCTGGCACGAAACTTCAGTAGTGGTACTTGCTGCTTTAAACTAGGCACCGATGAGCTGCTGGGATTCAGGGGAATAGTGCAAATTAAAGCTAGGTGATAATTTTAAAGAATTTCCTTATTTAAATGATTGGAAGTAGTTGCTGCTTTTATAGAAAACTAGTGTTCTTTCAGCTTCTTTCAACAAAAGAACTGAAATTAGAATGGCTAGTAGCATAAGGGGTTTTATTTAGCTATGCATTTCTTCAAAAAGATAAAAATGCTTCAAAATACTGGATCACAAGAAGTTGATTGATTCAGGGATGATTGGAACTCTGGAAACTAGAAAACTGTTGTAGCTGAAGTCTGATTGTTAAAGCCACGCTTGTTAGAAGTAGCGGCGAGTTGAAAACTTTTACTTTTAGACACTGAAGACTGCCTTGCCCTGTCAGCAGTATGCCGGCCTGCTTACTCATCAGAGCGCAGGCAGGGAGTGGGAGCCCTTTGGAAATCGTCTGGTGAGCTCTTACAGGGCTGCTCCTTAAAGCTACCTCCACGGGCCTCCGCCAGAATGACTTTAGGAAACGTACCTTTTCCTGTTCGACACGTGCTGCATTGAATTTTTATTTTTTGTTTTGTTTTTAAATTTGAAGTCTGTCCGTGTCTTCTCTGTCTTGGTTATCTGTGACTGCGCATTTTAAAGAAAGCATTTATTCAGTCTCAGGATTTGTCCTCTGTGACACAGACCACTCTGGGGCATTTACGGAAGGAACATTTTAATCCATTTGAAAACACCCTCACTGTTTCTGCCAAACTTGATGTGCTAATAATAGGAATTAGAGAAGGTGACTAGATCGCTAATTGAAATTGAGATGCATAATTGGCCCCTATATAAATAGATGATCCTTAGTAGAAGAATTCTATTTAGAGGTTTGATTTTTCATTAGTGGGAACAGTCAGAAAAAAATAATACTAGATAACACCCAATGTTAAAAGTCAGTTCCCTTACGAATGGCTGATGGTGCAGCCCGATCCCGTTTGCCATCACCTTGCTATTGGCTTTGTGACACAATAAAATAACCATTTCTCCAAGGGCTTTAATCTGGAATTAACCGTGTGCTGTACCTTGCCTAGGGGCTCTGTGATGAAGTATAAAGGCAGCTGTTGTCCGTGAAGTGCTGCTGCCTCCTTGGTGCGGTGTGCGGCAAGCCTGGAAATAGAGCCTTGTATCTGGTACCTGCAGAATGAGACCCTGAGACGTTTAAGGTTTGGTGCTCAGAAAGGTGGCACTCTGGGACTTCCTTCCAACATACCTAAGGAACTTGCAGAATTAAATCTGGTTTTACTGTGCTAAGATTTTTTTTTTAATTCCGTATCTCACTGGAAACTGGAAAGAGAATTGGAAAGAAACATACAAGTGAATGGGGCACAGCACAGTGTGAAGTCAGTGAAGACAATTTTTCGAGGGTAGGAACGGACTTGAGGGTGGAGGGGGATTTAGCCTTCTCATGCTTCCCCTTGCCTTTGTATTCCTCCATGTGCAGATTGTTTAGGATGTATATAATTTAAACGAGAACTTGACCCCTAAATCTATAGTAGGAGGTAAAAGCCACCCCCAAAAACCCCAACCCCCAAGCCAGACTGCTTTGGAAGGATCATGTTATTAACGCTGGATCGCTGAACTGAACTTGCAGAACCACTGGTAGAAACATCTTTCCGTTAGAGCTGTTTGAGCTGCTTTGGATTCCAGATGAATCATTGCTCCTGAAAACCAAAAAATGCTTGCTTTATTTTTTTAATAGATGACTGCTTTCCCCCTTCAAACATTCTTTCCTAGCAAATGCACTTCTAAATTACAGCATTCCTCTCTTTGAGAGGACTACTGTTCGCTGTGCAGTACGTGGCAGGCTGTATAAAAGGAGGCGCCTTGCCAGCAGTACGAGGAGCACCATCAAGCCGTGCTGTGTGCAGTACCAGAATAAACTCAGCCACTCTGACACCGCTTTTAAAGAAGCTGCTTTTTTTTGCCTCTCTCCTCCCAGCAGCCAGTCGAAGCTTATAGCATATGAGGTTAAAGTTTCCACTTCAGAAGTACCAATCTGTGCTTTTATTCACTCCCTGTTGCGTCTCTACTAGTACTTTTTACGTACTAAGTACATTTTAGACAGTTCTTAAACATAAATGCCAGTATGTCGTGTGGCCGATGGCTGTTACAAAAGCAGTGTTGAAATAAATCTGGTGCAGCGCTGGTGTGGCTGAGCCTAAGGACAGAGCCTTGGTACGTCTGGTGCTAGACCGACTAGTGCAGTTGGAGGAGACGGGCTTTTGGGTACATAAGCCCCCTTGTACGTCATGGAGCTCTGGAGAGTTGTCTGGTGGTCTTTTCCTAAGGCACTTCTTAGTCTAAAATTATTTCTGCATGTAAGTATTGTGCTATTAAAAAATCTCTTAAGATAACCTGATACAGAATTATGAGAGGGAGGAGTAAATGTAATTACAGCTAGGTGTAATAAATATAACAGTTGTTAAAAGCCAGATCGTGGTGTGAAGAAGAAGAAAAGCAATCCCCCAGCATGAATTCAGCACGCTAATTGAAGTGCTTTCAATTTCTAGAACATATTAGCTTAGTTCACGGGTGTCTTTTCACAAAGCCTTGCGGGACACCAAAATACTATGCCTTTTTTTTAGTCGGGGAATTTTGGGTTTGGTGTGGTAGTTATTAAGGAAATATCAAATCTTCCTGTAAGTACAGTCACCCACATCTTAAACTGCCATGCTTCTGATTTCCCAGAAATAAGCTTGTGCCTTTTTGTTATGATGGTTTTCTGCCCGTAGTGGACTCGCAGGTGCCAGCTGGTCAAAAATAAGACAGACTGCTGTTCATGCAAGTTAACCTGTCAGATGAGCAGCTTAATTTAACAAATGTACACGCAAGAATAGAGCTGTGTGCGTTTACTGAATTGTGCTGAACCTTGGACTATGCATATATTAAAAGAAAAAAGTTTGAGCACAATTTAAGGCTGTTAATGCTGCATCACATACACCACAGATGAGGGAGTCTTTTTTTCGTGATAGACTAGAGCAGGGGGAAAAAAAGATTCCTTTGTGTGAAGGAACACCTGCTATAAATGGTCTTGAACTAGGCAGGCGCTTACTTTAATGTCAGGAAAGGACCAAGGCTGGGACTAGCAACAAAAGAGGACACTGTAGGACAGATGGTTATATTCTGTGAAGGCTGCTAGGCAGAGCCTGCAGCAACAGAAGGCCCTTGTTCTGCATCCTAAACGCAGCAGGCACGGAGACCTCCTGACGCTGGACAGTCGGGTGCAGGGTTCTGCAGGCCCTCCTGAGCTCTCTGCCCTCATGGAAGCAGATTTCATGATGCTTACAGGGTTAAATCGCACCGTAACTCTTCACATGAAACTAGGCAGCACTACATCTCCCCCCCCCACCCCAAGTTTTGCTCAGCAGCCAGCAGACAGGCTGGCACTGGAAATGTGGTTTCAGTTCCCTGTTTCCTCCACCTTTCATAGACCTTCTTTGTATCCTGGGCCCAATTAATTTTATTTCTAAATCATATATATATATAGTACTTTCCCTTCATGAAAGGATGTAGTATTTTCCCTGTTGAAAGCAGTCATTGCATTCTAAAGTAAGAATGCTCCACCCCCCCCCCCGCCCCCCCACAAAGCCTTTATGTGTAGACTGGCCAGAGGTAGCTAGAGCCTGCTCTTTGAAGCTGATGGCTGTGTTGGGGCTTTTCTTGTGTCTTAAGTGTGAGGTTAGGATTGCTTGTGAGTGTTACCTGTTCAACTTGGCTGCGGAGCATGTGGCTGCATTGCTGCCCCTTTTTTTTTGGGGGGGGGTGGTGGTGGAATGCTTCATGTATGTAGTCTTTCCATTCTCCTACCACCTTAAATTAAAGAAGGTTGCATTGTAACACTTGCTTTTACTAACAGTGTTCAGATGTGGATGAATCTTGGTATGTGTTTGTGCAAGCCTTGTCATGAGAAATCTTCTTTCTTTTAGCTATAGTTCATTTGTCATTTAAAAAAAAAAAAATATGCTCGTAGAGATTCTGTAACCTGTGTCAGTGCCTTGTGTCACGTGTCATGCTACTGTTCCTCCCATGCAAAGTGTTTTGGTGGTTTTTAAATATAATTGGTTTTTTTTAAATTAAAGAAAACAACCTTCACTTAATACAGATGTGACAGTTTGTTTGAGCAGCAATACTATGATGTACAGGCCAGCTAGGCTCTGGGCACAGGTATTTCTGTCCACCCGTCTTGTAAAAGCAGCAGGAACCACTGATGAGCCCAAAAGTCAGAGTCAGGTGCTAGAAGAAAAGGTATAACTAGCTGTCTCCATTTTCCTGCAAAAAGGGGAAAACATGGGGCCCAAATCCATCAACTTTATCATCCATATTAGTGACTAGTAGGCGACTGCCAAGGTAAATAGAGACGAGGGCAGTGAGCATGCCAAGAGAGGGAAAAGAGGAGCAGGTAAAATGAAGGTGCATCGGCCAGAACGGGATGAGTAAAGCAGCAAGAGAAACGAGCATCATGTGAGCAGATGAGTGGTTTAAAAAAAAGAGAAAAGACAGGGGGTAGATGAAATTGATATTTTTTCAAAAAGAACAAAATGTTTAGCTTGTAAAGAGCTGAAGAATGCCTGTGTGTTTGTTTCCATGTAAGAGACCGGATGTGTTCATGGCTGGTAAGGGTCCAGGGGGGATGCGCAGAGCTGCGGTTATACTAAGCTTGTGCCCTTTTCTGCCAAACACGGCTATTTTGGGTGTGTGGCTGCTTCTGGAGGACATAGCTGCTTCCCACTCCGGCAGCTTTCAAGAAAGAGCAACTGATTAGAATAGAAAATGCTCCACTGGGTCTGGGTGAAGGCAGCGATTTGTCTGTAGAACTGCTTCTCTACCTGTTCTTACCTTTCTCTGCTGACTAGGTTGCCAGTTAGTTTAAATGCAGTATTTTTAGCTGAAAAGTTCCGATTTACAGTAGGAGGCAGGCATTTTGAAGATGCCTTTGGAATGGTCAGGCTGACCTTTCACATCTGTTTTTTTGGGGGGGAGGGGGGGGAAGGTTGGGTTGTTTTGTTTGGGTTTTTTTTCCCCCTGAAAAAATTATTCTGTACCTGAAACACGTGCTAAATACCAAATTCATAATAGGCCATTTTGGTAGAAATTGTTGACTAGGAAAATAGTAAAAAGTTCTAGATGTTATTTAATTGTTTTCATAATGATTTTTAGTACCATTGCACAGGTAAGTAATGTGAAAGGACAGATCACAGAGCGCTTGCCTGCAAGCGCATGATGTGTGGAAGAGCTGAGTTACAATCACATAGACTCTGCGTACACTACTAAAGTAACTCACTCACTCCTTTCCCAAGTGCTACTTCAAAATGCATCGAAACTAGCTGTTTGGAATGGGTAAGCGCAAAACTGGTTTGTGCCTGTTTTAGAGAACGGCTTGAAGCAGGTTTCACACTGTTTGGCACATTTTCTTCAGTGGTTTGGTAGTCCAGTATGGGAATTAAGGCCCTTAGTTTTACAACTGCCTTAAACCAGTGCTGTAAGTGTTCTTTCTAGAAAATATGTTTATTAAATGCCCTGGAAATACTTCTGATCATCTTACCAAATTCTTTAAAAGTACCAAAAAAAAAATAATTCAAATTCAAAGTAATTCCAAATGTTGCATTTGTACTGCTAGCTTACTGCCTATTGCTACCATATTTTATTAATTATTTTTTTCACCCCACTTAGTGCTTGGTTGTCTGGATACGAAAGCCCTGTGGTATCTCGCATTAACACAAGGATACAGGACCTGACAGGACTTGATGTCTCCACAGCAGAGGAACTACAGGTAAACTGTTAGGACAAGTGTGATGGTGAATGTCAATTGGCATTTCATTTTGGGTGGCTCTGCGTGCAGCACTGTGCTCACTCAGGTAGTGTTGGTGAGGTGGCCACAAAAGCACATTCGGCCCAGGGGCAAGCTAATTTGGTGGCGGGCTTTTTACAGGGAGGCAGAAAGGAAGTTGTCCTTGCAGAGTAGCACTTACTTCAGCGTGTAATGGCTTTCTGTTGCTGGAGGGAAACAGTAATAACTGAAACTCCTGATGTTTGTTGAAGTAGATGTGTAATTCCTTTTTATTTATACTAATAAAACTGAGTTTCATTGCCGCAGGGTCAGACTTTGCTGTTGTGGTGGGAGCGAAAAGTTTTCAGCTTGACTGATACTTAGGGAAAGGGGGAGAGAATTGAGTGTTCAAAAAACAGATTTGCCATCCCATCCTTGGTCCTAGGTGGCCAACAGCGTGTCTGGTGTCTCTGTAATGTGGGAAAGACTGACTGTACATGTAACTTGAGTAAACTTTAGAAAAACTTACTTTTATTCATTTGCTTGAGGCTTTTAAACGAACAGCTGCTTCACCGATTCTGAGAAAGTATTAATACCTAGAAAGCAGGACACCTAGAAAGTGGTTCCTGAAAGCTGTTGTGCTACTGTGCTACTCCGTCAAGACTGCTGATGATAAAATACCTAAGCATCTGGTTGAAAATTGAGGGTATGAATACATAGAAGAGCTAAAAAATAATAATAAAAAAGTCAATCAGGGAAAAAGGACTCTTTACTGACATAGAGATCAAAAAGGGATTTAAACTTGAATGATGTAAAAGCACCATGACCTATTTTGATGAGAATATGGCCTGTAAAGTTTGCTATAGAAGAAAAATATTTTGCTACCCTTGGGAAGTACCGCATTCCTTACCTGGAGTATAGCGCGTCTTGCGGTGCCAGTCTTGGATGTGCTGCGGCTCTTGTAGCCAGACATCTTGGGGCTCCTTGGAGCCTGTGGCTGTCCACGTCTTCACGAGTTTCAGAAGTTTCATGGTCAGGTTCTGTGACCTGAGAGTCATTAGATCAGACAGTAGCAGGCACTCTGAAATGGGAGAACGTCTTGAGCCCTTCAGCTGGGGGTGGACAGAAGAGCTTTCCAGGAAAGCTGACCCTGGGGAAGGGAAGGTTCAGCCGCGCCTTTGCTGGCAGCTGGTGTCTAGTCAAGAACAGCAAAGGCAGACTGAAGGGCTGAGACCCTAAAGCTCAGAGTCAGGTTCTGGCTCTGCACTGCTGAGGAGTCTGGGTGAAGTCAGAGCTGTTTGTGAGTAAACCCAGGAGGACTTTGCTGCCTACAGAATCGGTTAGCTGGCAGAGACTTGTAATTTCCTAGGGCTTGATTTTTAAACTTCATCTGTGGAAAGCTTGTGAGTGACAGTCAAATTCTTGTCTGGACAAAATACTGCTTTACTAGATTTTGTGCTTCTCCTTTCACTGTAGGTAGCCAACTACGGAGTAGGAGGCCAGTATGAGCCTCATTTTGATTTTGGAAGGGTAAGTCCTGTTTTCTCTCTCCACCTCTTTCTTCTTCACAAGCACTGTGTTTCTCTTTTTCAGGTGGCAAATTATGGAGTGGGAGGACAGTATGAACCCCACTTTGACTTTGCACGGGCAAGTAAAGAGATGGAGGAGAGATAGTCACCTGGTGAAGCCTGGGCCTCTTGGCTGTGGCACAATTTTTATTCTTTAACGTGTATTAAATTTTGTAGCTCTTCAACTTTTCTAATCCATGTTAGTGGAGAAAGCCCTCTAAACCACCAGCTGAAGTGATAAACAATTTAGGCATTACAGAGCAACAAGGTTTTTCTTCAAAAATATCATGAAAAAAGAATTACTCTAAGGAAGATGACTGATAGTTCTTAACAGAGCAAAGGGCATTAGCTTTATTCTAAATCTGAGGAAGCATTCAGAAATATTCTAGCTGGCCAAGGTACTGGCCACGTAAAGCCATTTTGTTTAGAATAGCTGAAGGATATACAGCTAAACTGTATAATAACTTGTCTATTCTGTGCTCCTGACACGTGTGGCAGCTGATGGTGGCATCTGCAAATGTGCATCCGGGCGCTGAAGCTACCGTAGCTGTGCCTGCAGCGCAGAGCATTGCTGAGTGAGGCAAATGTGGCTGCGTGGATGAAAGCCTAAAGCCCTCTGGCTATGAGGAAGGCTTTGCAGGCAGCATAGGAAAACTTGCGTTGCAGCTTACCGTGTCGGCCTGCGATGCGAAGAGGGAACCTCCTTCCCCAGAGCTGAGACACAGGCATCGTGCGTGCTGTTGAAGAAAACATAAGTGCTCTGTTATTGTAGTTTACGTGCTGATCGCTAGCAGACTCCTGAAAAAGCCTACTGAGGTCTTCTCATCTCACCATCCTTAATTTTTTTTAATTTGATTTCAATTCCCAACCTCTTTCTATTCCAGCTTAAATTGCGGCCGGCTGGAAATAATGCCACTGAATTCAGTTGGTTATTTATTGGGCGTACTTATGTGTGATTTAACACCTTCAGATTAACCTTACGCTGTGAATCCAAGCCACCAACTATTAATCAGAATCTCTGCTCTGTAAGCACATGCTCAAAAGCATTGCGAATGATTAACAGTTTTTGTTTGGAAATGCATGGGTTAATTTCCGGAGTAACGATTGCCAGAATTTTAGCACACACAAACAGTGGTCACGGGGGGGGGGGGGGTGCTAGAAGTAAAAACAGAGGT
>VYXH01010594.1:64535-124529 GCA_013397275.1 Burhinus bistriatus
AAGTAAAAACAGAGGTGTGAGAAACATTGGTATCATAACCCATCAAAATGGGGTTTTGTTCTTTTAAGTCAAGTGCTAAGACCCTCCTAGTTACCAAATGGCTCTCTGGCTAGTTCGTTAGCCTCCGACAAGCTCCTGCTCTGCTGAGGCGCACTGGGCTTCCTCCCTCCTTCCCGGCTGTAATGAAGGAGCGATGGTAACGTGCACACGTGCTGGAGCAGCGTGGCAGGGAGGAGGCCTCCCCTTCGACCACAGCGCTGGGCTGGTGGTGTCGCAGCCACACCACGTACCTTGTCGTGTGTTGAGGCAGGGAGGACATGCCTTACTCCTGTCGAAGCTTCAGGAAGAACGGCTGCCACAGACGCCCTGGCAGCTGGGATCGCACACTGCTTAATGAATCACTCCTTGGATGTTTAATGGTGCTCTAGAATGCCTGTGTGCCAGGGAGGAGCGCAGAGTGCGGAAGGCCAGCTAGGTCGAGCAGCAGCCTGCCTGGCACGGCAACCTGTGGCTCCAGCACGAGGTCGGAAAGGCCGGAGCAGGAAAGGGGTTGAGGGCCACAAAGGCAGAAGCACCCCAAGGGAGCAGGGCCAGCAGCCGCCCTCGGGGCATGCTCAGAGCCGCCCCTGCGGCAGAGCTCTGCTGTAGAGTCACTCCCAGTGAACCTGGGACTGAGGAGCTGCCCTCGCTGTTGCTCCTCTTGGCCAAGGACAAGAGGGGATAAGTGAGTGTAATTAAATAATTAAGTTTGTGGCTGTGAAGAGGATTTATATACTCATTTTCAGACAGTACAGTTGTTCTTACCCATTAGCAACTTGGGCTTATGCCTTTCCTGTCCTACAGAATTTTAAAATGCCTGGTTTATTTAAATTAATAGATACACTCATACTGCATTCTCCCCTCCTTCCAAATAGAGGGATTGAATTAATTTTCCTGCATGAGTTTGTGTGCTGCTGGCTCTGCAGCTGTATGTCATTGGCTTCTCTCAACAATCAAAGTGAAATGCTTATTAAATCGGCTTGCTTTTATTCACAGAAAGATGAGCCAGATGCTTTTAAGGAATTGGGAACAGGCAACAGAATTGCTACTTGGTTGTTTTATGTAAGTGATATATTTCTGTCATGTGCTAGTGCCAAAAATATCTATCACTGCATATTCTATACCGTTGAATGATTTCATTACATTTTTTTACTAAAGTGACTTGCAAATGAAGGCAGCCGCAAACTTAGCAGTAATACGTAGGGGGTACCTTCTTACCCATAAGTAATGGTTCTTCCATGTATTCTTAAGGAGGTTTTTTTTCCTCAAAGGTGAGCATCAGCTTACATTATTTGACTGATTTGTTCATTTTTATATCTGCCTCAGTATTTATAGCATGCTCATTGTCAAAGCATTTGAGCGTGTTAATGTTCAGGGGCAAGGCTGGCTGTTGCACTTAGAACAAAGTGGGTGGGTTTCAGCCTTATTTAAGGCTGTTTGTTAATCATGCAGGCTTTGCTCACTAATTGGGAGGTAGAAATTAAGCTGTTCAAGAAAGAACCTAATTTTATTTCACTAAAACGTGATACTTGGGAACGTATGGGCTAGCACCTTACCTGTGCCTTTCTCCCCCTTTTCAGATGAGCGATGTGTCAGCAGGGGGAGCTACTGTCTTTCCTGAAGTAGGAGCTAGTGTTTGGCCTAAAAAGGTAAGCAGGGTTTTTTATCCAGTGTAACCACTCCTCTCTCCACCGACTCAAAAATATAACAGATGTATAAATGCTTAAAAAGAAGATTAGAGCACTGTTCTGTTCATGGGAGCACAGAGGTACTTACAGTTAAGTGAAGCGACTGGAGTAGTACTGGTGATTCCAGGGGCCTCTGATGTTCTGCACGTTGACGCACAGTTGTGTTTTGGACTTCACTGGGTCTAATGCATAGACTTTGCAAAACAGTACAGTACTTCAAAACACATTTTGAAAATGCTCAAATCTGTAAGTAGGTTTAGTCTTGAGGCATCTGTAGGGAATTTTCCCCGAAATTGTGTGTTCCTGTTTTGGGGGGGTTTTTTTCCCCTCAGAAGGGTCACAAATAAGGTCTTTCTTTGCTGGCCTGCTGCTCATTTTTAGTAAATTACCTTGCTTTCCAAAACTGGTTAGAGTTGAATGAAACTGGCTTAGGCCTTAAAAAAAATAACAGCCAAGCATATATAGACACGGAATGAGTCAAAGGAGACTCACTCCTTAAGAAAGCAAATGTTTAGAATATGGAAAAGATCGTTCAATTTAAAAGGAAGGTCTGAAATAGAAATACACGCACCTTTGCCTTATCCTTAAGTAAGTCGGTGTGAGAGCATGTTTTGCACAGGGCAAAATGCTGAGGGTTTCCACTCCCAATTTCCAGGGAACAGCTGTATTCTGGTACAATCTCTTTCCAAGCGGAGAAGGAGATTACAGCACGCGGCACGCGGCCTGCCCGGTACTAGTTGGAAACAAATGGGGTAAGTACCCCTCACGTTGTTCTCGCTGCCTGTGACCTGGAGGTCTGGGGCCTGCTGGTGGGTCGTCTTGGGTTTCCTTTTCCTCTGGGCTTCACGGTGGAATAAAAAGCAGCCAGAATTAGGTCCTTTATAGAGAAATCTACTTTATATCTATATCTGCATCATATCTCTCTATATATCTGTTACAGTAATATAGTAGCATATTTTATATATATAAAAAACATGTAATATTGTATCTACTTTAATCGTATTTCATAGTTTTGCAGCTACTGGGAGGTTTTTTCTGTCTTGGATTTATTAGACCAACTTCACATTTGTGTGTGTATATTAAAATACTCTAGGATAATCCTGAAAGCTGGCCAGTAGCCTATATTTAGCTTAAATAGAAGCACGAGCTAATCAGGTGCAGTGATCAGATACCTTTGTGTCTTTGCAGTATCCAATAAATGGCTCCACGAGCGGGGACAGGAATTCCGAAGGCCGTGCACTTTATCAGAGTTGGAATGATGCAGACTCCTCCTTTGTCTCTTCTGTATTCAGTTTGTGTAAAGTGCACACATCTCCTACAGTTTACAATTGACTAACACTCCACTTACAGGTCCAGTCTTCAACTACACCGGTGTTTCATCTGTGGACAAAACAAACACATGCTTTTGGTTCCCTCTAAAATATCCCCTTAAGGTTTTATGAACAGAATATATTGATTTTTAAGGTCTATGAGTGTTACAGAAAAAGGACAAAATACAGATCAGGGCCACAACTAACAGTGGTGTTGTGTGTGGTGTTCCCTTCACCATCGCCCCTCTGATCAGCGTGGAAAGCCAGCGATTGTTCGCTTAGAGTCCTCCTCGCAACTGTCAGTCCGCTAAGGGCGGGATAATTTGATGGGAGGGCTCCCTTCTAAGGAAGGCTGAATTAAACCAGTTCGTCCTCAATTGCCAGACATTCGATTCCTTGCTTTTCTAGAGTGCCTGACCACTGCTGTTGAGAACTGCGGCGGCCACGGTTGGTGTTTTTCTGGGGAACAGGTTATCATTGTGGTTTAGCCTGTTTTTCCAGTTCTGCAAAAGCCCCAATTTTTAAGCTGTCTTCCTTCTCAGCCTCTGTGGTGAATGTGGCTCTTAACTTTGGAAATGTGAGCCAGCAGTTACATACGCCGAGCTGAGATGGTTCAGCAGTGTTGTGTCAAACACATGCCTGCATCCCAGCAGCCTGACAACAATTACAGCCTGTCTTCCCTCCTTTTTTGTTTTTTTTCTTTAATGTTTGTCCACATAAACAAATGCTGCTTTTATTCTGTCTTAGTAGTCAACTCTTACATCTGTTCCTTGGGCAGTGGGGATGGGAATGTTACCATCTTCATTAATCAAATAATTGTGCCTTAGGACACTGGAATTTCAAATTGGTTATGAGACTTCAGGTGATAAGGTAATACGTACTCCTCACGGAACGCTCTCCACCCTCGTCCTCCCAGTTCTTAAGGTTTTGTGAGAAATAGATGGCCTATTTATAATCCTAAATCTTTTTTAGATGCTTTTTATTTTGCAAACGTGTTTTCTGAACGTTTCTGCTGAATGCAGGCCGCAGCAGTGACATGCCTTTAGTCACGGGGCAACTGTTGGCACAGGATGCCAGAGAAGGTGCCTGCTCTGGATGGTTCGGAGTTGCTCACCTTGCGGAGCTGCCTCCACTGCAGCGCCGCACCTCACGCTGCCTCCCCTCTCCTTAGCTGTCGCTGGGAAGGGGCCTCCTCCCGAGGCTCTGGTGCTGCTCTTCCCAGGAGCCAGGGCTGGAGCCGTTCTGATTCATGCCACCCACGCAGAAAAAGTGTCCCCAAAGTCAGTGGTTCCCACACTGGAAGAACTTGCTCACAGGGACTTTAGTTTGTGACGAGTCATCCTTACAGCGAGGTGAAGTTGAAACCTCTGAGGGAGATGAGACTGTGGCTGCTGTGGCTGTTGAACTTCTGTTCTGCTCGTCACATTCCTGCGGGAGGAGTAACGGCTGTCCCCGCTGCTCCCAGCACAGGAAGAGCCAAGCAGGGCGGGGAGAGGCTGCGGGGAGGTTCGCTTCCCTACGCCGTTTCTTCAACAGCAGGATTTTTAGCACAATGCCTAAATATTCCACAAGAATCAGTGAGCTGCACCAGACGACCTAAACAGTCTGATTTTCTGGATGATGATGGTTTTATTGATTTAGGGGTCAAGCCTGAAGTCTTTACCAAGGAAAAAATTCCAATTTTAGTTAATTGGATTTTCTGCCTCAATAAAATCTTGAAAATTGAGCCAAAAGGTAGATGAAACCAACTGTTAACGTGTTAGAAATACCTCTCGGTTACTGAGAATGCAGTTGAAGGTACTATAGTTTGAGAAACTGCATACTTTCAGAAGACACTTTAAAATCTTTGCTGGAAAACGTATTAAATTTCTACTGAGCCTGTTAGCGATGGGACCTACGTAACTGTTTATCCTTAGCCCTGCACCTTCTTGCATTTTGCCTGTGCTTTTGGCAGGTGTGAAACAAATTCCATCCAGCACTTACTTAAGAAAACAAATAAAAAGAAGAATCCGAAATAGTGCCACCTCATGTCTGTACTGCTCATTCATTCAGAATAGCTGGTACACTCGAGCAGTATCCGATATAAACAGATTTCACCAAAGAAATGGGTTACCGGAGCATATTTTTGATCCCTAACTTGTAATCCTTAAACAAAAAAACCCCATAACGTTTCTTCTTACCTGAGTTTTCTCCCTTTTGCACAGTGTCAGGTATTCATCTCCATTCCTATCTGTGGGTTTCTCTTTCCCATCTTTTTTACTTTCTTAAGCTCCAAAAAAAAGGTAACTGTGACCGCAGGTAAGTCCTGCCACTTTCCTGTAAGTAAAAGAATGGAACGAACAATGTGGTGGTAGGAGTCTTGCTTTGGGGCATTAATTTCCTTTCAGTAGCTCGGAGGCATCTGTAAATGCTTTTAGAAAAGCCCACCCTGCGTAGTTAACGAGCAGAAAACAAAACCAATGTGCTGCCACCATGAACACATTCAGAAAACGGCATCTGGTTTTGCTATTACAGAAAAGCTGGGTTTTTTTTTTTTCCTACAGTGAGCAGAGGAGTTACCTGACACAGTGTAATAATTAAAAGCTAAAAATTGTAGAATTTATGTAAGGTAAAAGAGAAGTCCTGAACAAAGTGACTGCTTTAGGTACTGCCGTAGTGGAAGAAGACACTATGGTCTCTTACATGTTGAATAAAGAAAGGAAGGGTTGAAGCAATGAGAAATCACAGTTGTTATGTTGTATTAAGCAATGGGGTTTGGGTTTTTCCCATCTCTGTTCAACCAACACCAAAAGATGAATTACAAGCTTGAAAGAAGTTGTGGGATACCCGGGGAAGTTTGCTAAACAGTTACCTCCCTCACCTCACCTCCCATCGACTACTTCCAGTGTTAAACAGCATTTTAGGAACGGTCTAAGAGGCATTGCTTGGGGAGTAAAAGTGGTTTAGTGCATCACTTTTAAAAGCGGTGAACTACTCAATGATGACTTGCAGTTCTTTGGGCAAGAAAAATAGTTTGTTTTTTGATAGTGGAAAATTTCACTTGGTTTGAAGGGGAGGAAAAAAAAAAAAAAATCCCTGAAAACTCAGACTCGAGTCTGCTGAGGCACGTCAGACCGAAACAGTCCAGATTATTAGAAGAGAAAGGGTAAGCTTATTTTTTAAAACTACAGACAATTATTTCCTCTTTCTCCACTGCAGTAGTGTCCGTGCACCTAACGCTAAATGTGTAAGGGATTACACAGGCGCTGCTGCTGCTGTCTGCCTTACCCCTTCATTTCTCAAAGGGCTTTTGGATCAAGAGCGTGGCTTCTGTGCGAATCTAGTTTTGTATTAAAGGTGATTGAAAACTGTTTGGCTCACAGCGACTGACAAGTGAGAAACTGCCTTACTGTTAAATTTTTTTGTAATAAAATTTTTAATGTAAAAAAAAAAAAAAAGGCTTAAAATAAAAGCCACTGCCATTAGCAGTGAAAAATCCTCCACATCAAACTCTCCTCGTATATGGCTGTTGTAAATCTGATCACGCAGATTTTTATCACCGTATATGTTTCCTGGAAACTGAGCTCATTTGTTTCACTTCATAATCTGGGCGGGCAGGTGTGGAAGATGCTCATACCACAAATTACTATTAAACATGTTCTCAGACCCAAACTTTGTGTCTCGGTTGGAAACACACAACACTAATGAACTGCAGAAAAGGGGAGGGCAGATATTGCTGGGCTGAAAGCATGATGTACGCAGAAAATCCACGAAAAGGCCCTGAACTGCTCCGAGGGAGGAGTCTGGCTCAGCCCCTTTGTCTCCCTAATGCATTGATTATGTCAGTAGCTGGTGTGGGGTTAATAGTGACACGGGAACCGCACGAGCTCCTGGCTTCAACCTCAAAACGGGCACAGCAGAGGGTCAGCTGCTAAGAGACCCTTTTCCAAGGATGACAAGTACTTCCATTTCCTGAAGCCAAGAGGTCAAACAACCAGTTAGTCTGGATAGTTCTAGGGAGGGGAAAAAAGATCAGGCTATCCTGCTGCACAGACACCAACAGCACGATAGAGGGACGGAGCACGCACTTACATGCAGGAAAGTAAGTCAGGCTGATTTCTTCCCTAAGCAAGACTTCTGCAGTTCATACGCTACAGCGGTTCCTGTGCTTCAGTCTGTGAAAACAGTGGAGCTTGTACTTTATTTGGGGTCATCAGGAACCTGCAAAACAGCATTGCGAGGGCTCGTTAGAAGCCTTGATCCTTTTGCCCGTGGAATGGAACCCTACACTGCTGATGATGGAGCACTTGGCTTGCAGTTTGGGAACTGCCCTCCCTTCCCCACGCAGCCCACAGACACAGCTAACAACGGGCTCACAGACTGGGCAGCCACGGGATAGGAAATCAGGCTAAAGCGTACCAGCATTCTTTTTTATTTTGGAAACGTGAGTTGAGTCCACCCACAGCTGCTGAACTGCTGCCGTGCCCCTCTCAGCAAGGTAGGCCAATGCCAGGAGAACGTGAGCAGCCGGATGGCTCTCTCCTTTCAGAAGACAGGGTTTACTCCAGCCCTCTGGGCTTTTTGGTGCGTTTGTGGCCTTCCAGCCACTTGGCCTGTGAGGTTCCTGTGGTCAGCCCGGCCACAGACTGGGCGTTACCAAGCCAGCAGCGCAGGGGCTTTAGCACAGGGGCCTCATGGGGCGAGATGCAGCCCACAGCTTTCCTCTCCGAGACAACAGAGGGGCTGCCCTGCCTTCTGCAGGTGGCCTGAGGTGCCCGCCCAGGATCTGGGGTGGGGCTTAGGTGGCCTTTGCCCCCCTCCCTTGGAGGACGGGGAGGATTGTGGTTCAATCTCGCTTATGCACTGTAGCTTCCCACCATCCTACCTGGGTATCTGAGGCTCTTCCAGCACAGCGGCACCTAGACCACAACCACAGGGGATCATGACCATGGGAGGAACCCCGCCTGGGTATTGGGAACTGCAGCAAGGTAGGGTCAGGGACAGGGAAAAAGGCCTGCGAAGCGCTGCAGGGCAGGACGAGACCAAGGGAAAGGAAAGGGTCTTGACAGTATCAGCACCTACGGATGGGGGAAGGCAGCACAAGGCTGAAGTGATCTGTGCAGGGACTCCTGGAGAGGCTGGACTAGACCACAAACTGGAGCGCAGCCTCCCTGCGGGAGAGGGTTTTAACCACCCGCCCATCTTCCTCCAGCCGCTGGACTCTGACCTGCCTCTGTGAGGGACTCGGGCATTTCATCACCGAGCTACGTTTCTCGTTCTGATAATCAGTGACTCATCTGGCGCCCAAACCAGGCTTTGAACCATCCACAGATTACCCATTAACCTTAACCACACACTGCCTATTCCCCGCTTTAGACTGTGCTTAAACATCGACCAGCAACTTATCGAGCTGGCCAAAACTGATAGAAAAAGAGCTCAGTCCCTCCATCCTCTGTCCCCGCCACATCCCCAGCAGCACGCGAAGGGAAGGATCCTGGCAAAGCACACGACCACGCGTCTCTGTCTATGACAGTGTGCTCTGAAAAAAGAAATGCACAAAAGGAGCCGGAGCAGCCCCTGCGCTTCCCTCCCGCGAGCCCAGCCCAGGATGCAGGGGTCAGCGTTTGCTTTGGTATGGCTGACATGCGAAACCAAGAGGGTTTCCAGCTCCATCCGGGACGGGGTTCGCTGCCGTTAGTGTGGGGGACACAGGCACACACGTCCAGCTGCGCTGCTGCGGGACGGGTGTCTGCCCCACACGGCTGTAGTCAGCTCTACCTCCCGTTTGACAGGAGCACGCTGCCAACAGTCTGGTAGTGTCATTAGGAGTGAGTGACTCACCACAGCGCGAGGGCTGCTCTATATTTAAGCGTTACCGAGTCAGAAATGAATGCATGGAGTCAGGAGCCGCTTATCCTGAGGTCAAGACGAGGTTTAGAAGCCAGTTGTCAGAGTTCACCATCGTGGCAAACGACATCTGTATCTCCAAAACCTTGAGAGGGAAAATTTGGCGTAGGGAGGGGGTATTTACAACCACACTGAGTCAAAGCAAGGTCAGACAACCTGCAGGTACCCGCTGTGCACAACCACTTCAGGAAGTCCTCCCTTCTGCAGCCGCTGAGCCTGAGCAGCAATTCCCTGAGATAACTCTGTGTGCAGGGGGGGAAGTGTTGTGTAGCGTTTGTTAGTTTTACACAATCCAACTTTGTTCCTCATCTTTAGATCTTGAAGTTTGGGTGCAACCGAGCTATTTGCAGCTGGACTGAAAACATCTCGGGAGACTGGTGTGGGAAGGGGTGGAAGGAAGCAGGAGGAAGGAAGGAGAGTGGCTCATCCCTGGGGCAGGGCAAAGGGGCTGCCACGTTTGGGGAAAGCAGTTAGACTGCTTTTTTATTCACAAACTGTTGCTTCGGGACAACGAGTGATGAAATAGCAGGAAAGTTTCTGATTCCTCTTTTCCCAGGCTCTGCACTTTGCCAGCTGCTCCCCCTCTGCCCTTCTCAGCTTTCCTAACTAATTCCGATTGATTTTGCACACAGCCGGGGCTCCGTGCTCTGGCCAGAGCCACCCCATCCAGGCTGCATATCCTGCCTGGCGTGGCACGGACAGCTCATGCAATAGTCGCTGTGTTTTGCATCCCCTGCAGTCCTGCCGGCATTTTTTCCCCCTCTCTGTTCACATTCAGCAGCGCATGGATCAGCCACCAGGGACTAAGGGATGACGAAGAAAGCCGTGTTCTGGAATTGCCTGCAGAGCAACCCTAAAAGGCTCCGCATAAAAGCACGGCACCAAGCACAGCCACCCAGGGGCTCTACACAACGTTTCCAAGCTATTTCTGAATAGCTATTTTGCTTCTTTTTACATTAACTTCTGCCAGGCTGTTCCTAAGGGCGGGGAGTGCTAGGACTGCAAACCGGCGTGTCACACCGGGCAGTGATTCAGCCAACAGAGACCCGAACGGCTCCACGCAGTGCAAGACACAGCGTGGGACAGTTGAACCCGTTTTTCCCTTCACCGAGGCTCCCTGACAACAAATTCCAGGGACAGCAGCCCATTTTCACCCGTGACTGACAGACCAGTCCCCAGCATGGTGTGAACAGCAGGACAGGCCCAAGCTATCCAGTCCTGCCCTGCAAAGTGCTCCCGCAGGGGAGTCCTCGCCTCACGAGCATCCCCACTGCTTTGTGCCACAGGTTCAAGAAAGGCTCACCGGAGGCAGGGACTTGCTGGTTCTCAGGGTCCAGGGAACAGACCATCTAGCAGCAACCTGGAACCTCCAGCTCAACCCAAAACATCACCCTAATTTCTCACCAGGCATTAGAGTGTTCCCCCTTCCTTGTCTGCAGCTTGGATACTGCCAACCTCCCTTCCCGATGCTCTCTGCCTCTCTCCTTGGGTTCATCTCCCAAAAAACAAAGCTGGTTTGAGGTTCCCTTGGGACTGCCTGCACACCTTCTTCTATGTCCCCTCATTGAGTAACTCAGCCAAGCTTCCTCCCGCGGACTGGGACAGCGGCGCACAGCTCAGGCTACGTAACAGCGTTCAGGGAGGCACCACGCAGGTATCAGCTGTGGCTGTACAACCAAATCACCTCCGACTGCTGACTTGAGGAACACTCACACCCCCTTCTGAGGGGCACTGAGAGCAAGAACGCAGTCAGCTGTGGGCACCAGAACAGATGCAACAAGAAGGCAGCAGCTGGCTCCAGCTCCACACCATTTCACAGGAAAGGCACTAACCAGCTTGTTTGGTCCTCTTCCCCACTTCTGACTCACCTGTCTGAAAAACCAAGACTTGGCTGTGGTCCCTCCTCCTTATCCCATGTCTGGAGCACAAAACGCACGGCTGTATGCAGAGAGGCGCAGGCAGTCAGGTTCCGCAGGGCTCTGGCGCTTCAAAAGTAACAATGCAGTGGGGCTGACTCTCCTGCAAAACAATAAAATGCCAGAATTTGCCCTTATGTTTGCCATATTCTTTGAAAGAGCCACTGCCCAGCTCCCCTTCGCCCTCTGCGGAGCCTCCGTTTCCCAGCCAGGTCACTTCCACACTCAAACAGAAGTGACTGCTGCAGTTGGCCGTTGGGAGTCCACCGAGATCAGCCAAGCTGCCGAGCAGCTGCAGAGCGGCTGTTCCTGAGAGGGAGTGCTGTGCTGGGACACATCCGAAAAGCTTTCCGAGAGCAGCCAGAGCCTTCCCATGCTGTTTCCCTTCCCTATTCTTTATCAGTGTTTTGCGTGGTCTTTTGCTGTTGGTGTTTATTTGGTTGTTTTCTTTTAATGAGTAACTTCTTTGAAACCCACCGCAGAGCCAGGACCTGCAGCTCCCCCAGAAGCCCGTTACCTGACTTGGGTTTCGGTGCCAGCCCTTCCTCGCTCTGGGCCATCTATGCTATGTTTAATTCAGCAACGCTGGCGTTGTTACACAAAGACTGTAACAACCAGCCATCTAACATCAGCCTTCAGGAGTCCCATCAAAGGCAAATACTCACATGCCACGGGATTGCCCTGGACGCAGTGTTTCTGAAACCCAAACTACTCCTAGAGGCTGGATCAACCCCTTCGAGGCCCAACAGCACCCTCTAGCCATAGCAGAGCAGGACACGACTCAGAGCAGGACACGGTGCGCTCTGCCACCCTTTTCTGTCCTGGGTGTGCTCCTGCAAGGCAGCCTGTCCTGGGCGTGCAGGTGTGGAAAGCCCCTTCACACGACAAACGTGTCAGCCCTGCGGTCCCAGAGGTTTTCCTAGGAGCAATTCCCTGCAGCAGCTCGGCTGGGTGGATGTCTCGTCCCACCCCATTACGTGCCCAGGAGGCCTAGGAAAAAGGTGAGGGGAACTCCTTGGTCCGCTGCTGATCTATTAGTCCCATTGCCCGAGCAGTGGAAATTTTGGACAAGGAGATACTCTTCATCTCCCAACAGACAGGGGGGAGAGAGTAGGGCAGCCCGTGCAGTGCCTCGGTGGGGCAGGCGGAGGGTCACCTGTGTGCCACACAACCTGGGCAGACGGACCCCGCTCAGCACCCCGAGGGAGCAGTCCCTTTTGGGGAAGCTGAAAGCTCCGGTGCCGCAGGGGCTGAGCCCGTTCCAGCGGGATTGTGCAAACTCAAACCCCGGTGTTTTTCTGCGAGATGAATTCAGTCCAAATCTCCCCAGTGCACTTTGCACTCTGACTCTGGTGACCTCATGCCGGCTCCCTCGGCAGTGTTTAAAGTCCAGGGGAGAGGGGTGCTTACCTGCCTCCTACGCACAGCAGCTCGCTCCCACTCCTCCCTGCCTGCACATCCGCCTGGACGAGGGCTCCGGGGCCTGGATCTGGACTGCAACATGCGGCTGCTCTTCGAGGCAGCGGTTCTGTGCCTGACCCTGGGCTTAGGGCAATGCGCCGAGGAAACAACACAGGAGAACACCGTTCACCAAGCTTCCCAAGCAGAGTCATTCTATTCAGACTGGGGCATCGGGGCCATCCGGGACAGCTTCGAAACGGTTAACAACTACTTCGACTCCTTCTTGGAACTGCTCGGAGGCAAAAACGGCGTTTGTCAGTACAGATGTCGATATGGTAAGTGAACCTCACTCCTGCTGCCTCCTCTCTCCTTGCCCTTTCCCCTCTTTCGCTCTTGTGCGGAAAGTCGCGGCGCTCTCCTTCCCTGAGACCACAACCAGCTCCTATCCAACGCGTGACCCCCTGCACGGCTCGGCACAGAAAAGTCACTGCAGAGAGTCACAACTTCTCTGCTGGTGCCAGCACAGGGACACTGAACCCTCATCCTTCCCTCTCACCAAGAACAGCCTGTTCTTGAAGCCACTGTGCTGTGTGCAAGGGGACAAGGGGAGAGGACACAGGTTTCACAGCAAGGCCATATAGGTAACCAGGCTGCCCAGCTGCCTGGACGCCCGGAGAGAAGGACCCACGGTCGGCAGCGAGGCCCTGGAGGGGTGAGCGAGCAGCCCCTGCAGACCTGACTCAGAAGGGTTGTTAGTGTCGCCAGCAGCGCTAATCTCAGCAACCTTCGGAGTGTCATTATTCAGCAGTTGTGAGTTGGCTAATAACGTGGGCTGGAGGAGGGGAGATTACAGGAAGGTAAACGAGACCCGCTGTCACCATAGAGGAACCTTTAGTACTCAAGGCGGAACAAGGCAGCCACTGCTCGCCTTGGACTTTAGAGTGATTTACCAAAAAGGAAGAGTTTCGGTTGTCCTGGGGGCAGGACGGAGGAGGTGACATCTCAGGGAAAGCAGGGCAGGAGGAGCACAGCCAGGGCAGGGACTGGGCGCACAGAGGTGCAGCGGGGCAGGTCCCTATGGTGCAGGTCTGTGGGGTGCTGGGCAGGCAGAGCCATAGGCAGCACCAGCCATCAGCAGGGTACCGATGCTGAAACAACCTGTTTGGGAACAGCAAGGAGGTTTCCTACAGAGTGCGTCCTCTCCCCAGCCTCCTACAACTGTCCCCAACTGCAGCAACTGTCCTCTGTCACCTCAGCTGGCCCATCCACAACTGCCCATCAGCCTTTTTCTCCCCAGCTTCATCTCATGTCCCTAGTGACCGTCTGGGCAAGATGCTTGTGAGCACAGAGGCGATTTCAACCCCTCTCCTTCCCTGAACATTGGCTTTCACAGACACAGACTCCCTCCTTTGGAGAGATCCCAGTGACTCAGTTTCAGTCTGTGGGCATCTCATTTCTTTCCGGAAGGCAGGCTGCGCCTCTCCAGCCTGCGCAGGTTTGTCTGTAATGCTCCCCCACAGATGCAGCCAGAGGGAAACACCTCCCATCCCTCCCAGGCCAGCAGCGAGGGTGCTGGGAGAAACAAGATGCTGCAGGGCTGGGACCCGAGCTCCATGTCAGGGTGAGAGGGCAGATGGGCCGCCCTTAACCAAAGTGGGACCACAAGGAGGGTTTAAAATCAGCCTTAAAGTTGTTGGGTTTTTTTTGTATTGTTTTGTTTTAAAATAATTTTGGTATCTATCTATCTATCTATATATATATCTATCTGTCCTGCTCCTGCCAGCTCTGCGCCCCACGCTAACAGCAAACAGGTACCGGCAAGCCAGGCACCTCAGCCCCACAGACCTGCAGGGAGCCAGGCATCTCGGCCTCGGACCCGCAGTGGCCCTGGACCCTCAGCCCTGCGGCTTTAGGCCCTCAGCCCAGGGCCCCACAGCACTTCCCAGCCAGTGCTGCTTCTCTGCAGCAGCTCAGGAGGGCCACGGCTGCTCTGTGGGGCCCATCGGTGGCAGCGTGCGCCCCGGAGGTGCAGCGTCTGGAGGAGGAGACCCCCATGCACACCACAGCATCGCCCCAGCACACAGGATGAGGCGATTTGCCCATCGGGCAGCCCGTCCTCAGGACCACACTGTGGCAGCCCCATGCTGGGTGTGACAACCTCCCTTTAGGTGCACACCATGCTCCAAATTCAGAGCAGAAAGGCACTTGGACCTTCTTTAACATAGGAACTGAGAACCCTGATAACGGACATAACACGGCTGGTACTGCAGCGTGCCTAAGGCAAGGTTTGGGAAGGCTGATATTCAGAGCTCATTTCAGGGAGTCTCAGGACTCACCAAGTCCTGGAGAAGTCATTGGTCTTGGGCACATCCTGAGGCTGGGGCTCTCCTTGCCCCTGTCCCCACAGTCCCGGCCCTGCGCTCTTGGGCAGGGAGAAGAGCATCTCCACAGAGCGGTGCAAATGCCTGCCTGCTCCCTGAAAGCATCCGGTGTCTTATTGGAGAAATGCTTTACCTGGAAAGGAAAACAAACAAGCACATTGTTAGCCCTGTTCTCGTCCTCTGCTGAACAACTCATTAATCATTAGCTGAAGGAGGAAACTATTGAAACGCTGCCCACATGCCTCCAAGGGTTTTGCTGGACCTTTCCAAGACCATCTGCCTGTGCCGGTCTCTAGCGCAGACACTGCAAACTGCAAGTGGAGGGGATGCAGGGACGATCCTAAACCTGTGAGACCAGGTGTCTGTGCCCAGCAGAATGAACACAAACCATCTTTACCATCTTGCTGCTGAATCAGGGCCTGATTGCTTTTTCCCCAGGCACGAAGCAAACATTGTGCCTTCTACTTACTTTCATTTCAGCCAAGAGACACCGATAATAGCTTATTTTGCCACAATAAAGGTCAGGACTCACCTGTGATTGCCACATCCATCTTCAGCTGAGCACGAAGCACTTGGCTGTTCTGGCTGTAAGACTCTCCTCCTGATTTTTCAGCAGCTAGTGAGGTCTGAAAACAAACAACTTGACGAATTACTCCCTTAAATCAGGACATTAGGGTTACACTGGCATTTGCTGGTAAATATCTCCTCGTCCTTACAAAATCTCTCTGGACATCTCAGGGGGGAAGACAGCCTGAACTGGGAGTAAATCCCTTGACAGCTTCCTTCAGCTGTCTGGCCAGGCAGGACTTTTGCCCAGCATTTAGTCCTGATCAGCTTAAGATGAGGAGGCACATCCAGGCTGTGGGAATAGAGCCTTCAAAGTCAGCCCCTCCAACACAGCGCTAAAAGGCTCTGGTGAGTATGGGACACATCTGCCCAAAGCCTACTTGCCTGGGGCAGAGAAATAACAACAGACCACTCAAAACAGCAAGGAGCACCAAGACCATCTATTCACCCAGAAATGCATTCACTTCCCCCTGCCAGTGTACCAGTACTGCAGTGTCTGAGACCTCCTGCATCGCCAGCAGCTGTTCTAGCCAGTTGGCTGTTTTCCAGTCTCTTGGCATAGCTACAACAGCCTGGAGATATTAAAATGCGTCAGGGAAACTTGCTTCCCATTAGAAACTCAACTTCGGTTCTCCTCTAAGGCCATGCCAGCAAGGCAGTGCCCTGAAATATATCTTCTTCCAAAGAACAGGCTTCTCCTCAGCAACGCTGTGCTTCTACGCATCAGCATCGCCTTTCAGCGTGCTGCTGGGCAGGTCCTGCTGCGCTTGCAGCTGTCCTCTGGTATCTCTCCCCAGCTGCCCTGCAGCAAGCAGACAGACCACCACAGACCCCTGGTGAAACACAGCTAGCAAAACAGCCAGTGTGACCCACCAAGTCCCTTCCCCATGACAGACGTGCCTACAAGGAATGAGGATGGGCAAGCAGTAAATGATAACAAGAGCTCTGAGTCAAAGCTCATGTAGAGTCAGGAACACCTAATATTTCTGCTTTGCTTTTGTCTTCCTGTTAGCTAGAAAACAAGACGGGGGAGAGAGGTTAACTGTGGTGTCTTGGACTTTATCTGGCTGAGAAAGAGTTCACAAAGGGGCACTTTACAAATGATTAAGCTTTGTTTTCCAGAGAGGAGAGGGGCAGATTTCCTACAAGGGCTCATCTTGAAGGCAGTTCAATGTTTTGCTGATCACCACTATTCTCAAGTGAGATTTTTTTTTTTTTTCCTCAGGACAACTTTCTAAAATCTTATAATAGCTGTAACTTCAGCTTAATGGAAGGTTTTCTCTGGAAACTCAGTTATCTCCATATCCCCAGACAGTCTCACTCCTACTCTGACTTGCCACCTTATCCCATTAATTGACAATGTGCTGCAGGAACATAACTTATTGTCAGTATTACAAGCAAGTCATTAAAATTTGATCCCATCCTGCAAAATCCACCTTGGATTTTGAACTTCCCCTACCTCCTACCTCAGTTCAGGAACATTTGAATTCTGAGTTCCCAATTCTCACTCCCTTCCAAACGAGCAACTAGGCTGTGAATTGCACCGAGACCTGGGTGCAGCCCTCCTCTCATTGTATTGCTTGGGAGCGTCCTGTTATAGATTCAGCCCATATATAGACATAATTCCTTCTCTCTAAAGCATAACCACCAAAATAGCGTAACGTGCAGTGTGTCATGAACTCAGAAGTTACCTTGCATCAGCGTACCTCAACGGACTTACATTTTGGTGCGAAGATAATCTTGTAACGATGGTGTACTGCAACCAACTGATTTGTGCTCTTTGTCTACTGTTAACTCAGCTCTACCTGCTCAAAATAACAACGCTTGCTGCACTAGAAAATTACACCTGGATCATGAAGCAGATCTGACCTATTCAAACGGGGCCAAAAAGGTAGAAACACAGTAGTAGCTGCTGTACTGAGAAATGCCTTCCCACACAAATGCCATCACCCGGTGGTAATGTCAACTAGAGAGCTTTATCTTGGCTTGCAGACAGCTAAATCCTTGGCGCATGCTGCATTTCTGCAGGGTTGGAGAAAATTGGCTATTGGCATCTCACAGCTGGACAGCATTTCAGTTTGTTGTTTATTTGTTGCGAATCTGTTGTTTAAACAAAACCACTCTGGCAATTTTGAATTTAGAAGGTGCTGGGAACATTTCTACGTAAGACCTTTTAAGGCATTTGGCTGCGAGGTCTTCTCAAGGACGCAGTAGTTTTATGGCTATATTAACCATGGGTACTACAGGTACCTTGAAAGAAAAAAGGGAAAAGGCATCTTAAATGATTATCAGTGTTGACAATAAGAAAACAGTGGAAATCGAGTTTAAAAGAACCCAACCCTGCCTGAAGGGCCAAATTAGATCTATTTTTTTATCTATATAAATTCTCTAGTGGTGCTCAGGGAAGCAGAAACTTAACCCTAGAGGTGATGGACTTACAGAAGGCTCAACTCACACTTGTTTTTGTTGGAGCATTCACACAGCTTACAAAGTTTTCCCAGAGCAGGGTTCAAATGTCTTCTTTTAACACTTCACTCTGCATTTGAGATCTCCCTTTTACAAACCCAGCTGAGACAGGAACGGAACAAGCACCGAACACAAATCAAGGGACGGTACAGAGAAGCCTGACTCCACGAGGGGTGGTCTCCATTGCTTCTCCGGGGAGAACCCTCTCTCTCACCTTGGTCCTTGCACAGCTGGGTCAAGGCACACAAGCAGCCTGGCGACTCGTCCTCCCCAAACTGGGGTGTTAAGTTAGATGGAGATGGTGGTTGAGACGGAGATGGTGGTTGAGGTAGGGATGAGAAAAAGTGGATGAGACAGGGCATGGAATAGACCGATCTCCCTTCCACATGGATGGTTTCCACCCCAACCCTGGGTGCCCACCCCTCACGCTCAGAGCACTCTGTCAGCCATACACAAAGCCCCAGGAAGGGCTTGCGTACCTTCAAAGCAAAATAAAATAGATTAAATCGCTGCTGAAGCTACTGTTAGCTGACTGTCTGCTGGACTCTTTCTACATTCGGCAACTAATTATTCACGGAGGAAACTCTTGCTCCTCTATGGGTATTAAGAAGCATACTAAGGGAGGGCAGAGAAAAGGATAGAAACTATTTGTGAAACATGGCAGTGCACATGCAGAAAACGGACCAAGACGACCTCCTGCTCCGAGCAAGATCAGACATGCAAGGTCTAGAACAATTTTGCGGAGATCCACAGCTCACCAACACTCTGCAAGTGAACTGAGGATGGAAAGAAATCCCCTTGCTAAGCTAGTAGTTTAGCTAATAGGTTCTTGGAGGAGTTAAAAACACAGCTGGGTGACCCCCGCTGTGCAGAGCTCTCAGGAAGCACTTGAAAAAGCTCCTAGGAGATTTGGGAGATCTAAACCACTGGCTTAGGCTAGTGCAGGGCTGCTCAGCTGCAAAACCCCACACTGCAAAGAGGGACTTGCCCCTTTGTAAGAGCTGGGGAGAGCCCCAGACCTAGGGACTGGACTCAGCCCAGTTTAAACATTTGAGAAGTGCTGGGGACCCAGTTCACACACAACACAGTGCTCCAGTGGCCATGCCAGAGGAGGTATGAGCTAAGTCAGGTTCTAAAGCCTCAACAGAATCGAGCTGAGAGCACAGCCAGTGTCTCAGCCAGCTCTACTACCTATCCTTTACTCCCTACATCTCCTGGAGGAGAATGAAGCGTTTGGGGATGCAGACCAGAGGGGAGCTGTCTGACGCTCCTCGCTTTTTGGTGTTACTCTTGGGAAGATCGGCTTTCCTAACATTTTTCCTTTCTTTCTCAGGGAAGGCTCCAATGCCGCGACCTCACTACAAACCCCAAGAACCCAACGGCTGTAGCTCCTATTTTCTGGGGCTCAAGGTACCCGAAAGTGTATGTACTGTCACACCCACAATCCTCAAATGATGCGATTCTCTAATCACAGTAACCAGTTAATAATACTGGGGAGGGAAAAGGCTTAGCTGTGTTACACACCGACAGTGTGATGGTTTCACTTCACAGCTGAAGCCAGAGCTCTGGAAAAGGGAGGAAATACCACTCACGTGATGTTAGGGGACAAGCTATTTGCCTGGGACTGCCAAAAGACATGGCTGCCTGCCGACAGCAAGCAAGGCGAACGTGTCAGTCTGAGCACTGCCTAACCTACTGTCAGTCAGGGAGGCATTAGGATCTCAACTGCTGGTGGCAGTGAAACAGGAATCACGTGGACAGGAGTTACATTTAGGAAGGACTTGCCTGTTGCTCTGGTTGTCTCGGTAGGTATCAAAAGAGAAAGATTCCTGAGCAGGTTAGCACTAGAAGAAGAAAAAGGGGTACCTGGCCAAGCAGAGCACCGGTGAGGAGAAACATATTTCTATCAAGGCTCTGATCAATCCTATGCCCTTGTGATAGGGAAGGGAACATGTTTAACGCTGGGCAGCTTGGTGACATAGCATAATGTGCAAACAGCAATACTTGAATGCATTCTCCACACCTGGCCCTTCGTCCCCTCCCATGCTTTTTGCCTCTGCCAAGCACTGAAATAAACCTGCAGGCTTTAATATTGCACCCACTTGTTATTTTAAAGGTAATTAATGAAATCATATTAGAATCACTAGGAAAAGCACTCCCAGGAGGCTCTAAGAGCAGGAATTACTATTTAGCTCATGCATTACTACTGCCCATGAAGTCTGCAGCAATTAGGCAGATTCCTGCTCTGAAAACCCCTCCCCCTTTACAGCACATTTTTCATGTTAGATTAGTTCCTTAAACTACATTTCATTGCAAACCTTGGGGGCATTTCTGCGGTACCTCCTCCTTATGCAGGCAGTCATAAGCGCAGAGAGCAATGAAGAAAAAACTCATCTCCTAAATATTACATGAGGAAGGCCGAAAAGAGGAAGAATTTATAACAAGCTAATGAGTCCAGTCTCTCCAGGAGACAGGCCTTCTGCCCCATCACCCCCACGGTTATTAGCTAAGCTTGCTGTTTACCTCCAAGTGAGCAGAACTCCCCTGACCACGCCGTATTTGTCCTTGGCCTCACAAGCGCATCTGTGAGAAATGAAACATTAATAACACTTAGAGCAGATTTATTAGGCCAAGAAACAGGACTTGTCAGGTTGTGGGAAAATGAGGAAAGAGAAAAGGGGCCTTTGCCACTGCTAGCAACGATGGGAAGCAATCTGGCAAGCTCTGACAAATGAGAATTAGCAAATGGTCATGCAGGGGCTGTTCCCCACCTCTCTACCAGAAGTTAATCCCCCGTGACAGACAGGACAGAAGGGAATGTGGTTTAGACTGCATTGGACCTGCATTACTGTCTCCACTTTCTTTACCTGGTGAGGGAGAAGCATGTTTTCCCTCCTGCTGCCCCAGCTATCGAGGGCAACTTCTGGAAAAGAAGCCAGCTGGGCTCTGCAAAACCTCAAGTTGCAGCTGTTTGAGTCTGAGGCCAGGATGCAGCCAAGGGACACTTCTTTCCTCTCTTTCTTCAGCTAGATTTGGGCATCCCTGCCATGACCAAGTGCTGTAACCAGCTGGACGTTTGTTACGACACCTGCGGGGCCAACAAATACCGCTGCGATGCCAAGTTCCGCTGGTGCCTCCACTCCATCTGCTCTGACCTCAAGCGCAGCCTCGGGTTCGTCTCCAAGGTGGAAGGTAGGCTTCCCAGCTCACATCGCCTGTGGAGGAAACACGTGAGGGCAGGGAGGGGAGAGTGTGGGCAAGGAGTCCCTTCCTTGCCAAAAGAAACAAAAATCTGCAGTAGGGAGCAGCACATCTGTCCTGTGCTTGTCACAGATAGGTCAGGGTCAGAGCCGAGTGAGAACACATGGTTCTGAGATCTGCACACACATACACTTCTGTCCCAAGAGTAGACACCTAAAATTATTAACATTTGGAAAACATTACAAAACACATGTGGAAAGACGAAAAAAAACCAAACAAAACCCAAAACCAACAAAAAAAACCCTAGAAGCAATTCCTTCAGCCCTTGGATGCCCTCCCTAAGAGTTCAAACACCTTCACGGGAGATCAAAAAGCCTTCCAGAGCCCGTAAGCCACACATTGAAACCTGTATGTGGCCAAGGGCCAACAAACTGGAAGAGCCAAGGACAGGGGCTCTCTGGGGTCTGGTTCACAGATAAGAGATGACGATGCCACCAGGGACACACCACAGTGTGGGTGGTGGCTGAGCCATTGCAGGGAAGATCTGGATTGCTCAGAAGCCCTCATGCTAACAAAGCTCTAGTGACATGTCAGCAGCTCGAGCCACCCTGGTTTTGCCTAATTTTAAAAGCCTCAGTCTGCAAGTTTGAGAAGAGCTTTTTAGTAAAGGCTGCACCTGGTAACCTCTGTGAAGGTTACGCATGTGATAGCCCAAGCCTGCCTCTTGATCCTCTGTACCAACAGCAAGCACCTCTGCACTGTGTGAGGAGGGGGAAACATCTACCCTGCCACTCCCAAAGTTCAGCCATGGCAGGAAAGCCTTCCCCAGGCTGTTCCTCCTGAGGCCATTCCAGAGCATCCCCATCCTCTGGTAAGGCAGGTATCCATCTCTTGCAGAGGGGCACTGCAGCAGTAATGCAGGACAAGCAGAGATAAGACCTACCAACGGCAGGTGACACTGAAACAATTAAAGATATTTACAGGAGGTCTGGTCTGAAAAACTGGCAGAGCCCTTGAGAACAGCCCATTCCCAAAGCCAAATAAAACTGGTGGTGCTGCTGAGTTTCTCCCAGCTAACTGCAGCAAGCCCCCCTGGGTTCACCCCTGCTGTAAGGTACAGTTAAATATGCTTTTTGTTTTCCAAAGGTGCAGCCTGATTAGGACACAGGGGCAAGTCTGCATGACACCGGTACTAGTGCAGATAGCTTTCTACCTCGTCACAGATAAATGTTTGGAAAGAGCGTCCAGGCCAGCAAGAGAAAACAGAGATGTGGACTGAGATATAAGTGCTACAGGCCAAGTACAGCCAATCTTTCATGGTCACCCTTTATCTACAGGCTCTCATGCAGCCAGCCTCTTCCTATCTCTTCAGATTTTCCCCTGCCAATTTTTCAGACCCCTCCTTTGTCCTTTCTGCCTGCAGCAGTGAAGCCAACAGATAGGCCCTAAAGGAGTTAAGGTGGATCAGCACCCACACTCCTCGGCTGAGCCAAGACACCTCTGCCTATAGCCAAGCAGGACTAGATTCCTCCAGCATCTCTGACTTGGTTGCTGAAGGAGGCACAAGTGTTGCTAATACAAATGAACCTCTGAGCCACCCTCTCCTCCCCTTGCTCTGCCTCCTCTTGCCTTGTGCTCTATACCTGCCACTCCCTGTCCTCAGGGCTGCTCTGAGCAGCTCCTGTCACACAGTCCTCCTCCTCCACCGCCATCCCAGCTCTTATCCAGGATTCTTTCCACTGAGTCACCGGGAGTACAGAGACAGCAGGCAGGGAAAGAGCAGCTGCACTCCCTTCACGTGGGCACAAACATCCCAGCTGCAGCAGCGCCAGTTAAGCAAAGCCTTGGTTTTCCCACTGACTCACTACAGCCTCTCCAACGCCGGCCAACTGAGCACACTCCTAAAGCAGCAGGAGCAGAGCGAGGTGGTCCGAGAGGCTGAGATGGGAGGAGACAGTCCCAAAGGCAGGGCCTTCCCAAATCTATTACACATACAGCAATCAACATCAGTGCCAGTGAGTAAACCCTAAAAGACCTGGTATTAGCCTATTTATTTATTGATAAGTAGTTTCAGGCTTGTTTTTTGGGAAGAGGAGGGGCTAGTAGTCAGGCAGACCCTATCAACAGCTATGCTGTTGCAACCGCAGTAGGATTTTTTCATGCTGTCTGGCCGCAGGCATTGTAACTCCCAAAAGGCAGAAAAGGTTGGTTAGTAGCGGCTATAGGCAACTGAGGGGAGAAGGAGCCAGGAAAGACAGTTACTGTGGAGATCTTCTGGGAAATCTGCTTGGTAAACAGCGCTATTTGCAGTGCCCCAAATGATCCATCAAGGAGAAAAGCCTGAGAGAGGCAAGAAAGAAAGGGGGGCTAGGGGGGAGATTAGTTAGTGTCAGGTTGGTGCCACCCTGGGGAGAAAACAGCCCTCAGTTCAGCAGAAGGGAACCTCTAGATTTATAAAAATGCAATACCCAGAGAGAAAAAGGCAGCCCACGCTTCCAACTGCAAATACCACACAACTCAGTGCAAGGCTCAGGCTAGGGTGCTTCCACCCAGCCCCCAGACATCCCGGAGTACCTGCCTGATCTTTTCCTTCTCCGCAGCTTGTGAATCCGTCGCGGACACAGTGTTCAACGCCGTCTGGACCCTGGGCTGCCGGCCCTTCATGAACAGCCAAAGGAGCGCCTGCATTTGCAACGAGGAAGAACGAGATGAATTGTGAGGAAGAGCAGATGCCCGGCCTCCACGAGCCTGCTGCCAAGCGTCCCCTCTCAGATATGGCACTTCAGCACAGTGATTTCTATCAGCCCTCTGGCCTAGCATGGGATGGGGGACCTGGGCCAAGCAATACACATCGACTACAGCTTTTGGGCAGAGGGCTACGAAAGGGGAGACAGCCTGTGAATACAGGGCAGCGATGCCTGCTGTCCACCCACCACAGATGCAGTCCAATGGCCCTACCCCTTTCCAAGTCCATCAGCCTGAATGATCCGATGCCAATTTTCTGTACAGACTGATCAGGAGAGGCAAGCAGGATGCAGTACTGGTTATACACAAGGGGCTTTACTTGTTTGCCTTAGATACATGTATATTAGCTCCCCCTGCCCCTTAACTGTCTAATTTGCAGTGCAAGACATGAGGTTTCTGCAACCCCTGAAAATCCCAGTCCATGGACAATTTACTTTTTTCCACCACTGGTGACAGACTGAAGAAGAGGGGTAATTTGCTTTCAGTATGTTGCTCACACCCATCCCTGACATTTTCCATCCTATCATTACACACCCTGACAACCCTGCTTATTTAAACACTTGGTGGATCCTAAAACTATTTAAAACATCTGGGAGTTTGGTAAGCGTGAGAAGGACTTTAAATGTTTGTGATACAGGCACAATGCGTATTTGGGCAGAAGGGGACGAAAGCCCATCGCGTCTGAGATGTGAAATCACAGCACTCTCCCCACAGTCTCAGGAGAGGAAGCTGCTTTTCTTTTGCAGTGTCCTCCAGATCTATTTAATTATTTTCCTCCTGTATCATTTAACGAAGCTTTTCCCTTAGGATCCCTTTTTACACAAAATGGCTGGGTATCCACCTCTATCTTTTGCACAAGGGAAACAGGAAGCTCCCAGTTGCCTTGGATGAGATATTCAGAATTCTGGAGGCTTATCTGTCAGGTGGCGGGGCTTACATTCTACCTCTGTGGGACAGAGACACTGCCAGCTGAGGAGCCATCAGCAACCTCAGACGACATTCTTCCTAAAACGCGGTTAATACTTCCTTCTGCTATCGGGAGCTTTTATTGCATGCAGAATTAGAATTTAAAGAGGCATATAGAATTTCATCTACATATAACATTTGCAGACAGCTTTCATCTGTGTTTCTTGTTGAAAGGAAGTTGCTACTGGGTGCGCGTGCCATGCCACGTAAATACTTCAGCGTCTTCTGCAAACATATTTATGGTTATGTTCTTCCATCTGCCACAGAAAAGACTACAGAAGGGTGATTTAACAAGAATGGAAAGAGTCTGTCTTAGTTACTTTTCTTCTAGTTTGTGTTTAAATGCATGCACAGAGCTATAAATTATTTAAGCCCTGTCTTCCTGTTCTTGCCAGTCGTCTTTGCTTTACAGTGAACAGCAATGAGACATTCATCTGGCCCCACGTAGATTGAAACAACAAGAGCCCATGGGTACGAAGACCGGGAAAATGGAAGTGACCACATGAGGTGTACTGGGATGTTTTCCGTTAAGGAGGACCTTAATTTACACTGCTTAGATGCAACGACATCCTTTCCTAGCTGTGTTAATGGCACTGGAGAGTGAATACCGCGCTGCCAAGGTCCATCACAGCGTGTGCCTATCAGAGCATGAGGCTGGACAGACAATCTGGTTATCTAAGAAACACACGCTTCTGGCTAGGGATGGGAAGGAAACATTCCTTGTTCCAGGCACTTCCCAAACTTGATATTTCATTGGTGAAATGGTGCCTGTTGCCAGTTGTAAACGTGAGCATACTCATACGATTAAATGACAAAATAAAAAAAAAAAAGTCTATCTTGTCTACGCTCAATAGCTGACTGGTTGGCAAATGTCTTAAAGCATTTTATAGTTCAAGTGATAGCAGATTAAAGCCAGGTCAAGGAACTGATGACAGATGATGATATACGCTGGAGAAATTGAAGGGTGCTTAACAAAACCTCTCTGTCCACACACCAACGCTTTGGAGACACCACTAATATAAATCATAATTTCCTCATGCTTTCAGACCATCCCAAAACACTACAGACTGCTGCACACAGGGCAGCTACTGAATAAGTGCTACAAAGTTAAGCCGTGGTAATCTGAAAAATGCCATGAGCAGCTCTACAGGGAAACTTTTGAACCTCCAAGTGGTGGCTGTGACTCAAGAAAACCACCAGATAATCTTGCATAGGAGAAAAGCAGCGCATGAACTACAGTAAAACTTCTGCAGCCAAACTAAAAATCGCTTCCCCTCCGTGCTGCTCCTGCTACTCACTGGTGTATAGCCACTGAAGCAGCTGATCATGGGACTCTTCAGGTTGACACACGAACTCTGGGTCCTCTTCATCTCCACCCTGCTCTGAACAGGAAGAAGACGCTGTGCTCACCCGATGGCTTCCAGTTGACTTTGTGTATTGGCAGGATTATTTGCAGCTCTTACTGATGTTCAACCCATTCAGCTAGCGTGCCCTCTCCTAGTAATTGTTCCACAAACAGCAATCTCTGTGTCTCTGCTGAGGACATAACGGCTGGGACTAGGACAGCAGGTAATAGGTGTTTACTCCTGGACATCCAACGTTCAGACTGTCAACTTTACATCCTAAGAGAGAATGAGGTGGGAACACCCAGAACACCAACGGCATGCGTTGGGCAGCACTGATGCAGCTCAGAATTTGAACTACAGTTGGCAGTGCTGGTCGAACCCTCGGGAGCACTGGGTTGGGTATGGTGCCTTCTTGCACACGCATTGTCTGTTTGTGCAGTGCGTTTTGCTCCCACTCCGTGGTGTGGCACATTAAATTAAACTGACAAACAAACTCTTTGGCTCTCAGACGAGTTTGGCCTTTGATTGCATGCGCAGGCTGTAATGCTGACAAAGATGACAGATGGAAGCAAGAGGTAAACTGGGGAGAGCTAAAAGACTTTGAAAAATGGTTTTGTTTGTGCCTAGGAGGCATCCTCTCCACATCAGAAGAGGGATGGCCACTATCAGAGGAGGAATGACCTACTATCCTGCTTGCAGAGCAAACTAAACACCTTCCCAGAGTGCTCCATTCACATGGCCGCACAAACCAGTGTTTCCTCCTCATTACTCTTACAGATTATTTAACTGAAAAGCTTCAGAGTGGAAAGGCTGCTTCATATGAATTCGTCAGGAAGAACCAAATAATGTGTAGAATAATTGAAATAAGCCAGGAAATGAACCTCTCTCTCCACCGCTCCCCCACATCCCTTTCACACGAACAAAAAAACCCACCAGTTGCCTCTCCAGAAGGCATCAGCTAATATATTTCATTTCCCAGCTCTTGTTTTATCAAAACAAGTATATTTAGCAGGTGCCGCCTGAACAAAGAAGTGACAGTGGGAAATTGCTTGTGTGGTCCTAATGCAGACGTGAATCAGCAGCAGGAGATGCATGGAGGCAAGAAGGAGGCTTTTTAATTTCTTTTTCTTTCACATATGGTTAGATAACACATGAAAAGTGAAAGTGTCTTTCCACTTATACCTACTTATCATCATAGAAACATTTTCATTTATTCTAATAGACACATGTGCACACACATATTCCCCAATTGGAAAAGCAGCCATGAAGCCATTTAGAAAAATCATGAAACTCCCAGCCCATCAAATGCCCATTGCTCACTGGAATCTCAGTCACCAGAAGAAATAAATCTGCGAAATGGAATATTGCTGAGGTGATTTGTGTCTCCCTTCTAAATGGTCCCTTCAAGCGGACTCCCCATCAATTTGAAAGCAGCAACAAATTTTGGCCTGGGCAGCAATTTGGCTGCTTCCAACCGAAATAGAAAATGGGTAATGGAGACTAGGGGGGAGCTTCCAGCACACTTCCAAACACACAGCAGAGAGCTGCACACCGTGAAACTTCTTGCAGAAAACCTCATGAAGACACTGCGGTGCCACAGCCAGTGGTGGAGACGGAGCCTTCCTCCTCTCTCACTCTCCAGCCCTGCCTCTCCTACTTTGTCCTTCACTGCTCGTTGTGCCTCCTTCCTTTCATCCCACATTTCTAATCCTTCACCCCACAGCGCTCCTGCTTCTGAATGAAGCCCAGAGGAGCCCGAGCTGATCATCCGTTATATTTTCTTTGGAAGGAGTTTGACGGTCCAAAGGGATTCCCTGACAAGCACGATGCCGCCACCATCACCAGTAATTGTGTCTCTAGCCAGCTCTCACCCACCAGCAGACTGCAAATGCACAGAGTCATTCAAACAAGGCTGCCATGTCTCCTGTCACCAGGCTCACTGGGGACAACCCTGTCCCGAGAACTACCCACATTACAAATGATTGCTATAAATACTTAATGTGCGTTACTGTAATCCCTTTGTCAGAGCCACAGCCTCTCTAGACCAGGGTAATGCATTTCAACTTTCAAACAAAGACTTGGTAGCGGCACGCCTGGGGGGGTGTTTATAGATGTTTAATGGTCTTTTTCTTACAATCAAGGTGCTATAGCACTTAAGAAAGGCACATCATTTCTGGTGGGGGGAGAAAAGGGAGAAAAATAACGATATACTAAGTACAAGAGGAAATACTGTTAAACCGCATGCAATTATCAAAAGACACTAAAAAAAAAATCAAGTTTTATTAAATACCTTTTGCTATTTAAAAATAACATTTAAATGTGTCTGTGATAAATCTGAGATTTAGCTGCCTGTAATGACAGCTGTTTTATAGCTCCAAGGAACTTACACATTATAAGAGGTATATTTTTATACATATTTTTATCAATGGTCATCCAAAATCTCAGCACATCCAAAAGCTTCAGCATCATTCACAGAACTGCATAGCAAACATGTTCTGATACTATTTGTATTGTCTGATGAAAAAAGGGCTTGAATAACTTTTGTTTAGTCAAGGACAAACAGTCCTGTGGAGCCTGCAGGAGGATGTAGGGAAAGACAAAGTTGGGTAACATTTCAGGCCTGCAAAGCAATAGGGTCCCTTCAACCGAAGGGTTGTTGGAAGAAACACAGGTAAAAACCAAACTGTTCTGCAGTCCGGGTTGCACTCAGAAGGGCTGCCTCACGTGCCCAACACGCTTCACAAATAATCATCACACAGTTAGGGAAACAAGTCCTGAGGTTCACATGGGGCTTTACCAAATACCTCTTGTTTCTCAACCATGAAAGAAGGCATTGATAAGGAAGGTTGGTCTCAGGCAGAGATGCTGTTCCAGTGGGTGGGTCTTAGTCATCCAAGTCGATTCTGATGGGGCCACCTGTCAGGATGTGGTTTGCCACGTGACCAGATTCCTCCTCCTCCTCCTCCATTGCAGCCGACCTGCGCACCCGTCTCCGGCAGCCCTGGGCGCAGCGAGAGCTCTCGTCCAGTGCCCCACACACGAGGATGCGGCAATGCAAGAACACCTCCTGGAGGGTGGTGAGACAGCAGGCCAAGTCAATGTGCAGCTCTGGGAATCAGACTGGCAGCGCTGCCAGCTCTCAGAGAGCGGGAGCGACACGATTCCCATGGTACAGCCATTTCTGTCCCTGCATCAACAGGGTCCTTATCCACCATTGCCATCCACAGCCAAACTGGCTGTTCCATCTGTTTTCTTACGTGCTCAGGAGAGGGCACGTTTTCCAGAGTGCCTGGCTGAGATCTTGGAGCATGGTGTCTGTCTGTTAGCTAGCCAAGGGCTAGACAGGGAATATGAAGGCGTGAAATGATCCTCCAGAGGAAGGGATGAAAATGCCAGGAATAAGCTTGGAAGAGCTCGCATGGACTGGTAGGAAGCAGGCCAAGAACACACGAAGACTCACAAGGAGGTGGACTGATAGAAACGTGCAAAAGAATTTGACATGAGCTGAGAAAACAGAAAACTAGGAGACCATGGGGCAAAGGAGGAAAACACAAGTTGATGAGGGGCTAAGACTGGTAGTTAAGGGGAGGAGAACACAGAGGGGAGGGAGACAGCTGCCTTTTCTTTCTGCACAGTGAAGGCAAACAGTGACAGGATTGCTGTTCCTGGCCCTCTAAATGACAAGCAGATCAAGCAAGATCCCTGCAAGCAGCAATTAGGGAAGCAAATATTTGGGAACGTTTGGTCAATGGTGAGGTGTGAAGCAAAATCCATTGCACAGGTCAAGAGGATGCAGGTTAGAGGCAGCAATGGTAATCAGACGGCCAAGTGAAATTTCTGAATTTTGAAAGATCTCATCTGTTTTAACCCTACTGAGGCTCTCCAGAAGCTGGAGAGGCAGCTTTATGCTTTTTGGAGCAAGCAGCATTGGCTGAGCACAACAACAGTGATTGAAAGACCTCATTTCTTCTAGCACAGAAAAGGAAAGCTATTTGCATTAGGAAAACGGCGTTATCCTTCAACTGTCTTCCCACTACAAAGCTTCTGCCCCAGAGTGCCACCAGTCCGGATGGCCTGGTTTCACATCAAATGAAGCAGTGTGGTGGCCTTGTATCTGGAAACCTGGTATCTGTACTCACAAGAGCTAAAGAAGACAGAAGGTTGAAGAGATTCAAAACTCTAGACTGTCTTCTTTTAAAACAGGACACTGCGTAACGTGCCTAACTCCCCAGGTTTCTGTTTGGTGACTGGGAACACTGTTCTCGCCCAGCATACAAGGGTCCACTAAGACTACCCTGGAAACAACAATGATTGTATCGTGCTGCAGCACTAATGTTCCACAACTGTCCTTCGTACTTCATTTTAGTTGTTTTCATCACTGTCTCCTAAAGCACCTGTGTCAGGCTCCTGAAAGACACAACTGCTGGAACAGGCACAGCAGCATCTGTCTTGGGCCAGCCATTCCTCCCCTTTGTGCTCTAATACAGCCAACTCTGTGCTGAGACTCTTCAGTCAGATCAGGGCTGATGCAATAAGAGGTGAGTTTGAGCTTACCTTGTTGTCTTTGCCCACAAACTTGAACACAGGAACCTGGAAATGCTTGGCAAGATGGTCCTTTGACGTGTACTGTTTCACCGAATCATCGGAAACGCAGCTGAGGAAAGCAGAGGGATAGGCTTTAATGGGTTTCCCAGAAATGGAAAAAGAAAGAGAAAAAACATCCCACCCTATTTAACCAGAGAAAGGAAAGGAGGGCTTGGCTGTCTCAAGCTAAGCTACCATCCCTGTTACTTCCTGTTTGGTCACAGGAGAAAATTCGGGAATGATGGGGAAAAACACCAGCGATGATAATAGCATCTCCAGACAACGTACAGCTCAGCAGCAGAACGCTGGCAGGACGTGGTCCAGTCCCCTCGGCAGAGGGACTGCCAGAGAGCTGCAGGCAAGTTTGTCCTCATTTCACCTTCCTGTGCAACAGTCTGCAGCGATCAACAGAACTGTTATACAGTAGGTAATGTATTACGTACTTTCTCTGTACACATATATATGCACATAAATCACACTTAAAATGAATAAGCTGTTACCCGTGTTACTAAAATACCAGCGATGATACTTTTTAAAAAAATCAAGAGCTACTTTGCTTTACATCATTTACATTTTTCTTCCTGCTGATCGGACAGCTCAAGTTCACTACAGCTAAAATTCACAATTTCAATTTCTCCATCACTAGGACTATAGAGTCATGCGAGAGGTCACAGAACTGCAAGAAAATAAACTACTTTTATAAAAAGCTACATTTCAGGTGCAGTCTATTTATAAACTATTACAGCCTATGTAGAGTTGGACAGAGAAACAGCAAGACAAAAAGTTACAGTGACTTGATATTTACTGCTGCCTCCTGCAAAGCCTGAGGCATTTTGAGAGGCCCAGATGCTGCTTTTATATTGTGTTACAATGCAGCTTGTCCTTTCTAGCAAGTTTATTCCAGAAATGTAGACTTTGCAAGATATTTTAAAAAAAAAAAAAAAACGCGGTGGTGGAAGAGACAAGAGGTAACAGTGTGACAGCTGAAAGTCCTACTCTTGCAGCAACCTTTAGCTTCCATCTTTACACCAGAAATATGTAAGGCATTGTCAGAAATGCTAACGTTTGACATGTTCAATTATCAAACAGCAGCAGACCCCACATCTGTATGTAGCTCTGCTTTCACTAGAACGTGTGTTTGGAAATCTCTATGCTGTTCGGCTGACTCGGCTCCGTGGGCGGCAGCCTACCGCAATCCCTCCCAGAATCGCCCTTCTGCTACCTACGGCAGAGCAGCGTATGTTCATGGGAGCACTAACCATTGGTCTGATCCTAGTAGTATTTCTGTAGCTTTCCTCAGCCAGTGGAGGTCACGGTCTGAAGGGATATCCCTGTCTGCAGCACTTGTCTAGTTAACTTGCCTGGGAGGCAAACGTAAAAAGCCATCCAAGGGGAGCTAATAAATTAACATTGTGCATCTAGAAAAATTGACATAGATTCCTCCCCCTTGAGGCCAAACACCAGACGTTACTAAGTTGTTTAGGATAAAATTGCTTTTAAAAGTAGCATTCCTGAAGGCATCTGATTGTAAAGAGTGACAGTTAAAGACTTTTCATAAGTGACTGGCTGAGCTTTGGGGCCATAAAGTGCCAACTCATAGGCACGTCCTCATTTGTAAGCATATAAACTGGGATGATTCTTGGACACTGGCTCAAACTGACTCCTAAATCCCAGGTTCTCCACATTGGTGTCAGGAAACCTACTGGTTTGGGTCTAGGGAGAGGGAAAATGGAAGAACAAGGAGGAAGCAGGGATACAATAAGCCCCTACCATTCCCCTAAGTACGTCTCACGGAGGGTTCCGACAAATGCACTACTGTGGCATGACAAAAAGAGCTCAGAAACCTTCCAAGTCACAAAGTCAAACCCTTCTTCATTATGCGTGGGGCCATACCACGTCCCACCCTCCTAGGAAACCCCCAGATCCTGCTTCCCACCTTGGAAAGGTGAGAAGGGGCAGGGAGCACAGGTATGGAAGGAAAATGGGTGACTCTGGTCAGGATACAGGGGAAAAAAAACCCCTTTTCTGTGCATAATGTGCTTAGGTTAGGGGAGCAGAGAGTAGCTGTGCCATGGGAGTTGTGCTCTGACCCTCTTATCGGGGGCCTGCAAGGTAGAAGGGAGGGCTTGGAGAATAAAATAACCACCTCAGCCTACAAACGAGGGGCAGCTCGAGGTGTAACAAGATGGGCCTTGCAATGGAACTACCTTAACCACGTCATGCTTAGATAAATCGCAGCTCTTGACCACATCAGATTACCCTCAGTGACATGACCTTGCTCCGGGTGCCCCAGAGAGCTGCAATGTTCATCGCCTGTGCAATTGGTTAATGCCTTTTCTTTATTTTTGTTTTGGGAAAGAGGAAGAACAGTATCAGAAGCAGGAGAGCTGCTTTGGGGCTGGCTGGCTGGGCTAGCAGCAGTACAGGGTATTACAGAGACAGAAGAGAGGGATCTGGGAAAATCCTGATTTCCAGCACGGTCACATCAGCATAGGGAGGGGGTTGAGGAGTCCTACAGAAGGCAGCTCCCACCTCTTGCCAATTGGAAACGGCAGGGAATTAACAGGGAAGAAAGCAGGAGAAGGAATTTTCCCATCCCTCAGTCTAAGGTATATCCCCTCACATTTAAACAGTGTTTCCCTCTGGAAGCCGCAGTTCACTCCTGCAGGTCTGATCCTACATAATCAAACTGATTTAAAAATCCCATCTTTATTGCCTTGGGCTTTTGGGGCCGGCTTAATGGAAGGAAACTGGGTTATTACAGAACTGTTTGGAGCAGGGACAAATCAGCAGTGTATTCAGCTAGTTTTACTTTTTAATTGCTGCAAGTGCAGGGAGAGACAAAGAACTCCAGTTAGCTCAATAGCACATCATTAGCCTTTGGTCTAAGTGAGTGGTTCAATTTAAATACAGCACAGCACGTGGGGTCTGCCATGTCTGGGGACACTGGGGCCTGCAGTGACAGCTGGAGAGTGGAGCAGGCTGGATGAGGCTCCAGCCTACTTTTCCTTTTGGTGAAGTTTTAATGCCCTCTGCAGGATAACAGTACCAAAGGGGCTGCTGGTGCCATAAATCCTTCAACTTAGTGCTGTGGTGAATTCAAGAGATGACATTTTCTACCTTCTCCCTTCTCTATTCGGCTCAGGTTTTGGCCACTGTTTTGAATCCCATCATTTTCACTCATGGTGAGAAATGAATGAATGTTTGGAGCCTTGACCCTATGAAGGGTCCACAGGAACAGCCAAGCCAGGGAGTCAATAAATCAATTCTTCCATTACAAATCCGCTCATAAACCCCAGAAATGTCAGGCACAGAAGGACTGCAGCCTAGAATGGAGGGAAAGCAGGCTAATGCTGAAACCTTTGTCAGAAGGAAATGAAAACAGTACTTTTATGTACTGTACTCTGCAGGACCCTTTTGCTACAAGACAATCACACAGGACTTGTCATCACCAGCTGTAACGGTGGATGATTTAGCCTAGCAGCTAAGAAAATAATTGTTTTCCTCATTAGATGGTTTGGCAGATAGAATACAGGACTTATATGAGCACAATCCCTTGACTGTCAGACTATGACACTTGGATATGTCTTAGATACTACTTTGGCTGCACTTTCCTCCCTAGAGGATAGCAGACTGGTTCCCAACTGTGACATTTCCACAGCGTTGTCTGGTTAAGCTGCCAGGCACTGGTGGATGCAAACACTCCACAGCAACATTGCACCATGGCACTGTCATGTTAGCACGCAAACAAGTATCTGAAAACAGCGGTCATCGTGGGAGCCGCAGCAGGGACCACAGAAATGCTCCCCAAACCTCTGATACAAAACCTGTGCCAGTGAACCTACAGATCCACCCCAAGTTTTTTTACTAGCATATCCTGGAAAGATCACTAAACCCAAACACCTCAGAAAATTACAGCCAAACTAGGGGACCCTAAGCTTACTGCATCGACAGGCAGAGAGAAAGCAAAGCAAGGGGAGCTCCTGGAGCTCCAACCAGGACCAGCCATGGAGTCTTCTGGCTCATGGTATAATAAGGCCATTATGGGAAAATTAAGAAACTTGCTCCAGTTGCTACAGTGGCTGCACGGCAGTGGCACACAGCCATCAGGGGGCTGTGCTGATTGGTTTGGCACTCTGCAGGCTGGCAGAAAGAGGATATTAGGAAAGATATGTTTTCTACTGGAGGCAACGCAATTATCCACAAGGCTAGTTACAGGGAAATACGTCCTGTAAAGGCTGCAGTTGGAGTAACCTCTTTCGCTGCTTCCCACTGTTTCTCCCAATCACTTATGATGGGACAGGTGGTTTCAGCTTGATGGCCTGGTTGATGGTGATTGCGAGGAACACAGCAGGTTGGCTGCTGTGGACAATTGATAGTGCTTCCTGTGTCACACAGGCAACACAACTTAGCCCCACGGCCAATTCCCATCTAATAGACAGCAATGGAGGGAATAGTGAACTCACCCATCTTGAATCAGGTAGTACTTCAGGATCTCGTCAATTTTTGAGGTAGGAGTGGCAAAGCAGCTCTCTACCAGTGTCTCTAGTCCATTGACATGTACCAAGGGTTCAATCCCAAAGTACAGAGAATCCCGAAGCTTGAGGGTGGGAAGAGCACCCCTGTAGGGTTCATCGAAGTCTTTGTCTTTGAAGATCTCAAGAGTGAAAGGAAAGATGCCCTGGTTGCGGCTCATGATTTCCAAGGGTGAGTTCTTGAGGTTCGGCACATAACCTTCAGAGATGGTGTACCGGCGTGGGAACTCACAGGTCACTGGGATCAGCAGCTTGCTGGTGCGGACAATGATGTCCCCATTGCTTCCTGGAGTCTGCTTTGGCAAGCCAGTCACCAGATTGGTGGCAATGATTTTATCATTTATTACCTGCAGAAAAAAAAGGAGTTTAAGGGAAAGGGGACATCACTGAGAAAGACATCTCTGAGTTCAGACTAGCAGCTAAGTTTACCTTGTTCAAGAAACTCAGACATAAACTAGCCACTGAAAGGACAGCTTGTGAAGTTATATGCTGCAACCAGAATGATGTTCATCCTTTACCTGTGACCTAAGGGGCTGTAGGAGTTTGCTGTCAATTTCAATGCACTGTACTCCTGCATGAAGCAGAGGAATTTGCTTCCAATTACTACCCATCTGCTAAGATAAGCTTTCTGGTTCCTTACCAGTTGGCCAGTATAACCTTTGAAACATTATCAGGGGACCAGATTCTGTCTCAACAGGAGGGTGAGGAGTGGCACCACTCGCACCTTCTGCGCCAGAATGATGGTGAAGCTGCCTCTGTGAAGCACTGGGTGAGCAGAAAGTAGTGCCCATGCTGACAGACGCACACCACTGGAGAAGAGACGGAACAAGCTCTCCAACTTTGGGATGCCACCCCAGGTCTAGTCTGAGGCCAGCTTCATGGCAACACAGGAAACTGCTCTGTTGGTACAGCTAAATCAACTTCATTCCCCAAGTAAGCCATAGCCAAGTCCCCAAATCTGAGAGATCCCAAGAGACAGGACAGCAATGGGTATACGCACATCTACAACAGTGCCGCAGGACTTCAAGGAGAAATGGATGTTGACGTGAGTGCCATTGGATACTCCTTTGCAGGAAGTGTTGATGAGGGAAAGATCCAGGCCTCCAACCAGGTCTTTTGGGATGCTCACCTCAATAGAGCTGGACTTGCACAGCACTGGAACTACAAGAAAAGTCCCCAGAATAACAGTTTGCACTATAAAACTAGCAGGGAGTAGTAGTATCAGGGAGGTGGGAAAGGGCTATACCAATTACTATTGGGGGAAAGAAAAGGCAATCATTATGCTACATTTATGATACTATCAAACCATAGTAATCTAGCTACCTATCTTACATTCCCATCTACATAACACAAACCTCCCAAGCTACCACTGCCCCAAATTCTCCTGGCGCAGTAACACCACAAAAGACGATGAAGACAACCACTATACTTGCAGCAGAAACCTAGCTACGCAGTATTTCCAGCTATACTTAATACTCAGCACAGGTTTGACAGATCTCTCTTGCACTGCTATGTCCTGGCAAGAGCCTTTCCCAGCTATGGATATCAAATTCACAGCACCCCAGGCAAAGCCATTTTCTAAGACCTTTTATCAGGTTTTACATCAAACCCAGAACACGTCAAAATAAGGCAAAGTAATTCCATAGAGATGCTGAGCCAAAACGGAAGCACCTCAAAATGCCTTAATAATATTTTTATAACCAATAAACCCAGCTCTGACAAGCAAATCCAATTAGCTCACTCATTCCACCTTCCAACCTTTGAATTTTAATACAGATCTCCATGTGAACTTTTTAAAATTAAAATTCCATTACGTAAGAAGCGGAGAAAACACAGAGATTGGAAACAATGAAAAAGGAAAGAAGAGGGAATAATCTCCAATGAAAAAGTAATTGCTATATACATTCCTTGGGAGTATATGTATCTATTCAGTTAGATACAGGACAAGCGTACTGGTGCATACATTCTGGTCTCTTCTCAGCCAGAAAAACAACCCCCTTCCAGATTTTCTATTTATCAAATTTTAAAATCACATGACAAAACTTTTTGCAAATACACTAGTTCCCCAAGCTTTTTCCTAAAATTAATTACGGTTCCAAGCCTAGACATTCATATGATGTGCCTTCCCTTAATTTTGATCCTTAATTATGTGATCCAGGATTCTGGATCTTGGATACAAGGCACACTGCTAAAATGTGACTTTTACCCCCCCTTAAAAACAATTTTCCTGTCCCAGCTAAGGTATTTGTAACAGCTATTGTGTACCTGCAGGGAGTATTTTTTATTAAAACTTGATCTTTTCAAGGTGATATGCTAAAATGTATGCAGTGTGCCCAAAGCAATATGCTCTCATAATGACATTGCTGGGTTAGAACAGAAAATTAAAGAACTAAGAATTACCTTAACTTTTCCTCCATCCACAGTAGAGGGCAAGTGGGAATAACAGCGCATGTCAAATGGCAAAGCTCACAAGGAGACAAAGGGACTTTGAGAACACAGTGCAATGCAGCGATGAATATCCTTTGGAGAACTGAGTGGCTGAATGTGGATTTAAAGCTTCACTGTTCTAGTGACTCCTTGATGAATAAGAAAATTTAATGCTTTTATAAAGGTGTAATTCAGGGCAAGAGAGTTTGCATCCCAGCTGCAATTCTCCAAAGTTCAGGACCAATTTGGTTCAGGGTATCTCTGTATCTAAATGTCTTTGATTGGCATAAAGGGCAAGAAAGAGGAGACGCCTGTTTAAGCTCTGCTCTTGCACTGCAGGAGTTGCCTTTGTGCACCCCACCACCTGGGTACAAAAACAACCGACTGAAACCTGTGAGGAGATCCACTTCTGATTCAAGCCAACTCATCACTATTGCGGAAAACACTCTGGGAAACTACTTATACTAACCATCTCAGAGTAACTGGTAATGTAATTCAAACCACCCTAGACATTTGTACACAGAAGATTAATCAATACTGAGAACAGTGTTTGAGTTCTACCAATTTAACAGTGGTGCTGCAAGCAGAGAGACTGCATGTATCAGCGTGATTCAGCTCTGAGCAGGCCTGATTCCCCCAAGACAGACTGCCAGCAACAGCGTTGTAGGGGGAGCTGAAAAGGAGCTGGCAAGGTAGCCGTGACTATATGCAGACATGCTATTCCAGGGCAAGTGATGAGGTCCCGACCGGCAGGACTGAGATGCCCAGCAGAAATGAGTTATCTTGGGTGCCAAGGAATCCACTTTTATTCACAACTTCTTGCATCCATTCAGAGCGCCGCACTCTCCTGACTTGATGTCAGTACCCATCTCTTGCATCCCTGCCCCGGGCTCACCCCAGTCTATGAGGCTCCCGAGAGCCTCACCCCTTCTTTGCCAGTCAAACATTTCAGTTCTTCACCCTCATACACTGCAGAGCATCTCTAAGTACTGGGAAAGCCTCCTCATCACTGCTTGAAACTCGGCTTTGCACCAATGCCTGCAAGTACCCCGACCCTGGTAGGAAGCTTCTGTGGCGAGTCCAACACTCGTTTTGCTGTCTGCTATTGTTGGCACCATGTTCCTTGTCCAGCCCGTGGCTCCTTCCTTGGCCTTTCAAAGTACAGCTGCTTGGAGCAGAGGTTATCTTCTTGCACAGACTGGCTCAGCAGAACAGGCTTTCTGGTGCTGGGGAGCCCTGAACCACTGCAACAAACACGAATAAACTACGCCATTGTACCCTGCTTAGCTGCACACAAGGCCTGGGCATGGAAGAGGGGACAAAAGCATTTCACCGCCACACTTCAGAAAGAGGTGGGGTACTCGGATGGTCTGCAAAATTCCAAGTATTTCGTTGGCTGGTACCTTCATGGGAAAATGGTAGCCAAGACTGTGATTTCTGTGGAAGGTTATTAATGTTTGTTCTGAACAAAGAGACGGTGCAGAGGAGGGCTGACAGGCTGCAGATTCAATTGCTTCAGGCAACTGTGCCTGCCCTGCACTGTTAATTGTACCACTATAAACCTGATTAGATGCCATAAAAAATTGTGTGGTACAGTTCCAGATACATTCCATCATATCTGCTCAAAATTGCAGACCACTCCATGGGGACATAAACTCGCGAAATGCAAAAGAACAAGCAATTTCGCTTTATGAGACGCTGTACCCTGAGCCCCAGCTTGGCACCCAGCAGTGCTGCTGCTCTCATTAGCAGCCTCAGAAGAAGGAGAAACACTGGCTGGGAAATGCATGGTCTTCTAATCCTGCTGGGGTTGCCTCAGGGAGCCAGGATTGAAGAACATTGCTCTTTTCTGGCCTGTATCCATCAAACAGACCTTCAATCAGTAAGTATAATCACAGCTCTTGGAAATCCCCATCTCCTCCTCCCCAGCCGGCTCTCTGCTGGAGCAGTAAGCACTACTGAATCCCAAGTGTGCAGTGTTCACCTCTGAAAACAGTGCCCTGCATTTCTAGAAAGCTTAAAAAGCAGAAATTTCATCAGGTAGAACCATTCCAACTTCCTCTCTGAGGCACACCTGCCTTGTTGGCCAGCATGGAAGTCTGAATCTGTTCCTCTAACTGATGTCTGAGCACCTTGTAACACATCAGACTACAGGAGATTCTGAGCACACCAGGTAACACCAGCTTATTGGTATTTTAACCAAGTGAATTAGCCCATGAGAGGCTCCCTTTTATTGCATTTTAGATCCTGCCCTGGCTATGGCCCATTAGCCTATTAGCCAATTCCCACGGAAATGTCTGAAAGCAACCGCACAGGTTCTTCATGGGCACACCAAGGCAGAACACACGCAGAGAGCTATGAGGTCTGTCTCTACCAGGGCAGTGGTGTACCTTCTCCAGCTTTGTGCTGAGCCTGACAGGTCTGAGAAGTGGCCAGGCAAGTCAGATGAGCCCCAACAGAGAGCATTACCTCTGTCTGCCTTTCACATACCCACATAGCTCTCCTCAACATGCAGTTTTGGCTGAATGTCCCTTCAGCAGAAGATCATAGCAGACATCTCTAAGATAGACAGGCTGCTCAATGCTTTCGGCACCTCACATATGGGACTATGAGACCCAAAAGAATCTTGGGTGCAAGTCCTAGATTGTAAGAATTCATTGCACGAGGAGCTACAGACCCTCTGCTTAATTCTCAGTGCCCTCAGGAACTTCTCCCTGATCCTCTGCTTCCTGCACTCACTGCTGCAGAGCTAAATTGACCCCTGGGAGCCTGAATGTATTTGCAAAGGAAATCTCACTCAGCTCTTGCAACCCAAAATGGCGAACATGTTTATTCCATGTGCATGCTATAGGTGCAAGTGAGTCGGCAAAAAGGACTCCCTGCATACAGGATTTGAGTAAAGTTCAGATGGAAGGTTGTCCAAGGATAGCGTTGCCCTTGCCTCTATGCAGCAGAAGCAATGGTCAGTTTTCAGATGCTTGGGCACTTTTCCAAGGGACAGCAGAAACACCTCGTATCAGAACTAGTGCCCTGCTTCAAGACATAGGAATGCTTACTGGCATGGCTACAGAGATACTTGGGAAAAAAAAGGCCTCTCTAATCCCATTCTTGGAAGGGAGTGAAGCACTTTAACTGAAATTTTAAAAGCCCGGTTTGAAGCACAGAAAATTTCAGTTCTAATAGCATAAATTTGTCAAAGGCATACACAGCTGAAACAGAGCAATATAATGGGAGATGTTAAGCACTCTTAATTGTAATTGAACACTGCCAAAACCGCCTGTGATGCAAGATGCACCCAGCTGGGTCCCGTGTCTCTGTTCTCCTGCCTGGTAAAAAGAACAATGTCTCCAGGCTCTCAGTTTTGGATGATCTGTCATTAATGACAAAGCTCCATTAACCAAACTGGAAAGGACAGACTAAAAGAACATGACAAAAACAAGAAGAAAAGTTCCTTCAGACACACTTTTGGCGTTCAGAGGACAGAGGTTGTTGGGGAGATATTGTGGACCTACCTTGGCAAGTGTGGTTGTCTTCTGACAGAACAAGTCCCCTCGGACATTCACATTGGTATGTGTCTTCCACTTCAATACAGGTATGGCTGCAGCCTCCATTGTTATTGTGACAGCCTTCAATTTCTGCAAAAGAAAGGAAAATCAGCACACCCTGCTCCTCAGGCAGCTGCGTGGCAGCTACGCAGGCCCCAACATATACTCCTGGCTGACTAACAACAGTATGACCAACACAGAGCTCAAAGGCAGCAGCATGGTGAGAGCTTGCTTCCAAGAAAATGCAGTGGAAACCTATTTTTAATTGTATAATTTCCTGTGTTTGTCATTTCAGCATGAAGTTAACCAGGAATTCTGTGAAAAAACTTACCAAGTTAAATCACATGCTATGACTGGCATACATAAGAAAGCTGAATAGGCAATCTTCAGCTTGGCCCTTTCTAACTTCTGAGACATCCTCTTAAACTAAATTTTTATGTTGTTTCTTACTTCAAAAAGGTGGGGGGGGAAATCCTCTTAAAAACTTCTGCCATGTGGAACCATACTCACTCCCTTAGTCATCACCAGAATTAAAGCCCTGAGATTTGCAGGGGAGGACAGAGTTGCAGGTAGCCGGCTCCTATTCCCGTCAGGAAACACCAGACAGAAGATGATGTGCTCTTTGCCTGTGGATTTCCCAGCTGCGATGGAGGCAGGTGTAGCAGATTCCTGCATCCCCTTTGTAGGCTGAGGATGAAACTCTGCTTGAGTTTGTTTAGCAGGAATTTTGCTAGTTTGTGAGTTTTAGGCTTAGATCTTGACTGTCCTGAGATGCATTATCACAGGGACAGAACGACATGAGTTCACGGTGTAAGGTCAATTCCCTGCCTAATTTTCCCCCATTCTAAAGTGCAGAGGAGACAGGGCAGCACAGCTAATTGGGGCATTTGTCATGTCTTTTCTTACATCTTTTCTGTTGAGGTGAGGCAATTCTCTGAAGATCTGAGTTTCATGTAAAACACATTACTAGCGACTACTGCTGCAGAAAAGGGCCTGAAAGGTCATCCAAATACGTTCTGAAGATTGGAAAATCTAAGGCAAGTAAGGCCATTTCCAGTTGTTTTTGGCTTTCTATTATAAAGAAAATAACAGAATATCATGAATTTTTTAAAAAAATAACCTTCACTGCTTATTTTTTTTAACCTTTAGGACTAATACTGCTAGATGTTCTCAGTAAAACAACAGTACCTATAATATAAATGAATCATAAATACAAAATGTTTCTCCCCAAGCTTACCATCAGAAATGACTGTGTGGTTTTCACTGAAATGTAAAGAAAATAATGGAAATCCCATACTCAACCCTACACATTGGTTTGAAGACAACAGCCTGAACACTCCACATGAGTCAAAGTAACGGGTAAAGCATTGTAAGGGAAATTTTGAGATACTCCTAACCCTACTCAGCCTCACCAGCTCATGTAATCAAGCTAAATCTCCTGCGTTTGCTGAAAGCAACAACTGTGAGGTGGCTCACAAGTAAATCACATACTTTAATGGCTCACAAAGCTAAGGACACATCTTTAGAAATAAAACTCACTAACAAGATTGTAAAAATCCCCAGCAGCAGTGTTAAACTTGTGAAAAGCACCATCCTTTCTACAGAAGGGGAAGTTAAACGATATATCAAAGGCCCTAAAATCCAACTTTGGGAATGGCAGAAACAAACAAGTTTCCAAGTACAGACTATTCCAGCCCTGTCATAAGAGCTCAGGAATAAAAACTGCCACGTCGCACAGCTGGTTTACGTGACACCCTACCAGTTCAGTGCTGGATGTGGAAGGGACAAAGCCCACAGATCATTTTTGGCCCAGGACAACTTAACAAGTACTTAAGGAGCACTCTGCACAGCAGGTTTCCCCAGGGACGTGTCATTGCCTGGATGAGTGATGTTTTATTAACAGAGCTCAGAGAGGAGATTTTCACAGAAGTGAGATGAAATGTGCTTTGGTATTAGAGGAGGGAAAAACAGGGACAAAAACTGCAGCTTGGAGCCAATTGTCAGTGAACCATAAAGAAGGGTGGAGTCCAGCCCAAAAACACAATGGCAATCCCTCTCTCCCTGCACCAGGGATGTCTGCCACACAGCAGCTAATGTAAGGTTGCATGCAGGCTGCAGACGTATTCAGCTCTGGCAATCGGGTAGCTCAAAAGCGAGGCACATCTGTAGCTATTATTCTTGTCTGAGGACACACAGTATCTGTGAACGTACAACAAGAGCAGCTTTGCTTGTGACAGGGCACGTTGCTCTTCACAGCTGACCACAGAAAACATTAGGCACAAGTCAATTTTTGCTGGGTTTTCATATTTCTGCTCAAAGATGTTTGTACGTTGTTAGTGACAACAGGTCAAACCTACAATTTGGTCTTTAAGCTCCTGCTAAGCTACCAGTCTAAACTTATCAAGGGTTTTCAACCTGGCTGTGCCACTACTGGGAAGTAACTGCAGCAGCTGCACACAGTAGAGCCCACAACTAACCACTTAGAAAAAATCAAAGAGTCAAAATGCAGCCCTAATTTCAAATCTAGCTTCTGTTTACAGACTGGCACCCCCCCAGTCTCTATTCTGGCTGGCTAAGCGATCCTCATACTCTAAGTCTAATGTCATGCCATTACCCCATACCTAATGCTAGCTGTCAAAAACCAGCAGTGCTAAATCTGCCCCCACACAACTATCATACAACTCTCCAGAGCCCAATCCCAGCATCTCCAGCAATAACTAGTTCTGTCTGGGTAACCAATCTTCCAGATCCACTGCTGCCTCTCCCCCCACAGAGATAAATACAAGCAAATCCTAGCAGAAATGAACAAGGCAGGGAGAACAACAAGGAGACTCCTCTCTTCTTGATTAGAAGGATATTTCAGTAACAACCCCACTGGCAAGCACAGAAGTGTTATGAGTGACATTTAATCCCAGCTGCAAGGAGCCAAGAGAGAATGAGTGCTGCAAGTGAAGGGGAATGATTTATATAGTTTCCAGCAGACTGTGATAGCTGAAACCTCACCTTCACAGGTTTTCCCGTCACTTCCCAGTGTGCGCCCAATGCCACACTCGCAGCGGTAGGAGTTCTTCAGGTTAACACAAAATTCACTGCAGCCTCCATTGTTCTGCTCACATTCATTTTCATCTGAAAAAAACCTCCACATTGTCATAACATGCCCCTGGTAAACACACAGCTGGCAAAGAGGCTGCTACAGGGGAGTACTGGGACTGGACTGGCACCGCGGACTGGCTTTCCTGGCCTCATCACCTGGATCAGAGCAACAGAGATGAGTAATCCCACTAAATGCTAAAGACCGCTATTTACTGACAGTAGGAGAGTGTTTCACCATGCTGTGTCTACCTCAGGAACAAAGCAGACCTGGGGGGAAAGACAGCATGCACACAGTAGCCATTGTGGAGTGAAGATGGACACAGTCCCACTGGGAAACTTCCAAACTGGTTCCACATGCTGGGTAGTTCACGTTTTCATTTATCTTCTCATCCTGCTCCACTCCACTCACAAAGACATTAAAATGGAGTTAACGTGACTTCACTGCTTGGTAAAACTAGGTGAATACCAGAATCAGTCAAAAATAAACTCTATCTATTTTTGTATCACACCTGCTACTGCTACACATGGCCAACTATCCTACAGCAATTTTAAATGATTCAACCCTTATTTCAAAAAAAAGAGACACAAGAATGAAAAACAGCTGCAAACATATAAACAAAGCTGAATCAAACCAAAACATTTTAATGAACACTATGAAGCTTCCCCAAGAAAAGTCACGTCATGAAGAAATGTCATCATTTCTCCTTCTTGCCCCAGCTCTGGCTGCTCCCTGCCCTGGAAAGCTCAGGTGTTCTTGCAGAACAGAAATGTCAGGCTCACCATGGTGAGACCTAACCTGGGTGCTGGTGCCACACAGGCCACCACAACCGTTAGCTGCTTAGACACTCTGTACCTAAGATGAATCAAAGAGCTCAGTTCCTTCACTGCCACGTGACAGCCCTTCCTCCTCTGCTCTACTCCTCTGTAGCCCTCCACAGAGCTGTGGCACCTACCTTTCCAGTTCAGAAGACAGACAAGTGCCTGAGCTGGCATCCCACGCTTTCTGGAGTGGACTCAATAAAGGTTGCAGAATAACCTCGTAATGGGCCTGGACTGAGTTTTTATAACCTAAAGCAATATAGCCATGAATAGTACCTGTGTCACGTTTCTATGCTGGCTGCACTCAGCTCTACATTAGAGCCCTCCAGGGTGCTGAGGATATTTACTGAGGAAAAAGCACAGCAGATGCTTTTGAATCTCTTGGTAAAGCTCCGAAAACTCCTAATTTTCTCTGTTTGAAAGACTAAAGTTCCTCTATACCTGTCTGCCTTTTTTTTTTTGAAAGGTACTTTGTTCTCTGAGATTCTCATTCTTCAACCTGATTTAATCTCTGTGTGCAAAAACTGAATCAAACAGAGAGGAAGGGACAGTCATTGTTATTGCTGAGTCACAAAACTAACGATTTCTCATAGGCAGGTCAGAATGCTGAGGTTATCAATGAAAGTTCACATGGGGTTTTACCAAAACAGCTTAGAAGTTACCATTTACTAGATGTCAAAAGCTTAAAACCAAAAAAAAAAAAGAGAAAACCACCATTTTAGGAGACAGGCCAGAGATAAGCTCTCTTCAATATAAGTGGTCCCACACATACACAGTACCTGCAGCTTGCAGCTGGTGGTGTTGTCTCCTTCCACAAGCAATGTGAATTGAATACTTTTAGCCAAAGAAATGGCTGGTACCCTGCTTCAGGAGACAGGAAGCACGTCCAGGAGACACACACAGACACTTCCCTTTTCACACATGTGACGGGCTCCACACTTTCCCTTCTAACAATAAAACCAAAGCTGCTTAAAACAGGGTGAAGAGGGAATGGGCTACTGGCAAAGGCATAGAGATGGTGTTAGAAGGTCCTAGAACTTGGTTTGGTCAAGAGCTGTACCCAGCAGTTCACCTTGCTGGTCCTCCAAGTTATACGAGACACAGCAGATCTGTCCCTGCTCTTCCGCACCAGTGACAACCAGCACTTCTGGGACACAGGCTGGTTTTCTTGAGACTGGGTGGGGAAAGTGCTGAACTGATTTTAACCATGGTTTAGTCCAATATAGATCCAGGTATTCAAGGGGTTAAAGGCAATGCACTGAGTTGGTGGATCCATGACAGAAAGTCGAAGACCTAATCTAACTCCTAAGTAAGTTTGCGAATGAAAATACAGTTCTATACTCTGAGATTCAAAGTATATAATGTATTGAAGAGAAGTCAGCCTAGCACAGGGAGGTTCACAGACAGAGCTGCTTAGCTTTACTGCAGCATCTTCAGCCCCCCTCTTAGGGTGAGCTGGGAAAGTAAGAATATTTTCTATATAGGAAAGGCATAGGAAAGGCTAATACAGATTTTTTTAGTTTCTCTGGAAGGCCGGCACAGTTGCTCTCAGCTATGTGATTGCACAATTACTCAGCACAACAGAAAATCATTAGAAAGATGAGTGAGCCATACAACAAGAGAGGCTGCAGGTAGGTAAACCAGTGTGATTATTACAGCTGAGGTGTTGTGCCATCTGGTTATCACGAAGAGAAGCAGCAGTGCACAATTCCTGCCCGGCCTGGCAGCCGGGGGATAAAGGCAGCTCCAGCACATGCAGATGGACTCAGGACTCCTGCATGCCTCCCTGCTGCAGGAAATCCTTTCCTGCAAGCCTGCCACACATTTATTGAGTGCTCGTGCTTGTCAAGGACACTTCTGTGCCTGGAAGTCTTGCAGAGAAGCAGCCGATAGATGCTTTTAATTAGCTAAGAGCGCTAAGTCAGCCACTCAGCTGCAGGGACGTGGAGCAGCTTTAGCAAAATTGTTCCATAGAACTGGTGTGAGCAAGTGTAAATCCGCAGCACGGTCAGGCTGCTCTCTCCACAGATTGTAATGACTGTGGCCTCTACCCTGATGCCCACAGACATGAGGAGTGTGAAGAAAGAAACCACCCACGCCTGCTTTGTCAGCTATAGTCCGTATGGAAGAAGCCCATCTGCCATGCAGCCTGCTGGACCAACTCTGCTCTCAACTTCTCCACCAAATCAAGCCTCAAAGACAAAGATGAGATCCCACTTCCCCTGAACAGTAGGCACCCCTTCCCTCCCTCCATGCCACCTCTTCCTCTCCATCAGTGTGGCTCTGCAGCTCCCCAACAGCGCCCCCCTTCCCAGCCCCTCGCATTGCCCTGCAGACCATCTTCTTCCTAAGACCTCAAAGCCCAGCCGCTCTCCTCCCAGCACCACATGCAACCCCAGCTGTCCACGCCTCAGGGCTTCATGGGGACTCCCTCAGAAATCCCTGAAGCCCACATTCCCTGCTCTGCTCTCACTTACAGCTCTCCACCTCCCTCCTGGTCACGTTAGTCTCTGCCAGTGCAGTCACCGAGTGCCAGCTCCCTGAATACCACCTTGTCATGCTGTCTAGAACACTGAGGCTGTGCTGTGACCTGCAATCCTTTGGCTCTCCTCAAACCCCAGGCCTTGGACAATGCCCCACAAGGGCAGTAAGTTAGGTGAAGCTTAGTGCATAGCCTTGTGCCAGCCAGCAAAACTTTTCTTGGAGGAAAGAGGCATTCAACAGAGCAGGTGAGAGGAAATCTCTAATGACAGACTGCACAGCTGCTCCTGAATACCAATGAGGCTGAACCATGATCTTGCAAAGAGACTCTGCTGCTGACAGTGAAGTTGCTGCCTTCAGCAGATGGACCATGCAGAAAGCAAATCTAGCCTCTGTCCGTGTGTAGCTCCAGGGGCACCAGAATGTATTCAGTCATGGGATGTCGTATCTCACCCTGCGGGGAGAGATCAGGAACCATTTACAGAATCAAAGACATGTTCTAGGCAGCAAGGGGGAAAAAGTCCTCGCAGAATACTTTTCCTTTTTTATACTGCTTTGTAAGACAACGGATTGAGATGTGAGCAATAAAACAAAGGGGAAAGAAAGCATCAGTAACTGACACAAGTTACTGTCACCCTTACCAAGACACGTCTGTCCATCAGGTCCTAGTGTTGTCCCCAGAGAACACGTACAGTCACTGGTGTCCAGGCAGGAGCCCTGGCAATCCACCACATCGCAGATGTCGTAAAAATCTAGGGCACAACAAGAATGTTGTCAGCACAAACCACTGAGCATGCATCAAAAATACTGTATTTGTACTGACAGCTTCACGCCCTATGTCTAGTCCATTAGTTACAGACCTAGCCCACATTAGGAAAGCTGAACGACTGAAGCTGATGAGAAACAATCTAGTTTAATTACTGTAAGTCAGAGATGCAAATTTTGGCTTTGGTAGCATGCCAAGATAAACCACAGGGCCCATAGAGAGCATTAAATCACTGCGGCCAGGTCAGCCATGGAAGATTTCCGCTAGCTGAACAAAGGTTGGAATTCACGGAGATGAAACAGTCTAATCGATCTCTTGTAGACAGGCCACCACCTGCACTGCATCAAATGACATGCTTCTGGGCAAGCAAGCCAGAAACCAGTCACCACCTCTCTCAGGTATATGGATGCTCACTACCTCTCCTGCATCACGGGGACGAAGGGGTTTCAGAAAAGCGATCTCAGCAGTTACTTACGCCCACAGTATGCATGGAAACAAACGCTAGGCTTGGTTAAGTGATATACGTAGTACCCGCCCGGACACGCCTTGACGTCAATCGTGGTATTCCAAAGGCAGCAGTTCCCATTGAAGCTGGCACAGGCCTGGCGTGGGACGATGCCATCTGACTCTCGCGGGTGGCTGCCATTCAGCCAAATGGGAGCATGGGTGCCACAGTGGTTCTCCGGGATGCAGAAGGTAGGCATGGCGTCGCCAGCCATGCCAGTGAAGCGATACCATTCCCCGTTGATCTGACTGTCACATGTTGGCTGGCCATGGGAACCGTTTATCTGATGATCTGTGTTCCTCCAGGGCTCGTTCAGGCTGATGTAGGCAGAGCAGGGGTCCAGGGCTGAGAGATGCAGCATGAGACAAGAGAGAACATCTGGTAGATATCAAATCAAGTTGTTGACTGATAATTGCAAGGAATGCAAAATAATTTTTTTCTATTCCTGACTTAACAGAATCATTGTGATAGATAGAGATCTCCAGGGAGAAACAGCGATACCAGCTAACTAATTGCCTTATGGAAAATTCTGACAGCTTGACTTACATGTCTTGGAAGAAAAAGTAAATTAACAGAGCTCTTACAACATTATGCAACAGTCTGACATGCTGTTTAGCTGCTGTAGAGTACGACAGGGGAAAAAAAGTAATATAAACAAACTTGAGGTCCAGGGAGTGATTTTGCCATAGGAAATGTGTCCTGGGAGCACAGGATCAAGCCTAGGACACTAACCGTTTGGTGACGTGCTAACTAAGCACCTGCAAGCCCCTCCTGAAGTCACTGGTAACTCTCCCACATGTCCTGGGGAAGAGGACCAGACTTCAAACAAGTCACGCAGCCTCTCTAAAAATCCATCCATAGCCCATGTCAGCTCTCACAGTTGAGCTGCCATAACTGCAAGCCAGAGATCACCTTGCAAATCATCAGTTAAAACATGACCTGCAAGATAGGCAAAAGCAATATTACATTGAAGGTGTACAGAAATAAAATATTCCATTTCAATTATTAGACCTCTATATAATTGTAAGCAATCTCTTAGCATAATTTATCAGTTCCTACTCACTTCAGGGTACAATTTTAAACAGCTAAATATAAGAACTGCTATCCTACGTCATAATAAAGTTGATCTATAGCCCAGCAGGCTGTCTCTAACCAAGAGCATATGCTTAGAGAGGTGAGGTAGGAGAAAGAGACCCTGCTCCATTTACCTGGAGTTTTGTTCTCCACTGTCTCTCCTACAGCTATGTACATTTATGCCAAGGTGAGTTGAAAGAGCCATAACTCAAATTCAGGCACTCTGTAAAATTCTGCAGTGGGGGAAGAGAGAGAGGTGGCAGCCCCCTGCATTTACAGATCCACTTAGACGTGCCCTGGTCTCCTTTACAGACTCTGTCCCCCACTTCCCTCTCTGCCAAATGCTAACCACCTCCACGATTCACAGTATCTATTGTGGTATTATGAGATGTTGCCGCCGCCCTGCATCTGAAACAGCTTCCCGAAATCTTTTTATTTATTATCTTAAAATCTAGAGAGCATGAAGGTCTGAACCAGGACCTTCTGGGGACCAAAATGTTCAACTCTTTATACAGTCATATTCCTTGCAAGCCCATAAACCCTCCTGATCTCCACAGGATATCAGATGTTTGTGAGTGAAGTGAGTGTTTGTAAGGGCAAGATATAAACACACGGACCTCCTGCTATGTCCATGTCTGTTCGTGCAGTGCTCAAAGAGCGTGTCCCTTTTCAGAGGCCTTTCTGAACCTTCTGCAAACAATTAAAACATAAGAATACCATAGGGAGAAAAAAAATGAAGAATTGAAGTGTTCATCACATTTTCAGTCTTCTCCTAATTAACCCCAATTTGGCAGCTTCCTCACTAAAAGTCCAGAGGTTTCATTTTCACTTATGTCTAATACCTGATTAAGCACCACTTACCCGTGACTAGCTATTCCCTATTAAGCAAAATAGATGCTAATACTGTCTTGAGTAAGGAGAATTGATTACCATTTGGTAGAATTAGGCTAATAAAACCAATCATTCTGATTAAATGCATCTCAGACAGGAACACCCTGTACTTTCCACACCACATTTCTTTTCAAGTTCTAAAATTGCTCTCTCTGTTTTGTTTAAACAATAGCGTGATGCAATTTGGGTGGGGGGAGACATTAAATTGTTTCTATTAGAATGCTCTGGATGCAGGCAAACCTTTTTGGTTCATTAGTTTGGTGTGCTTCGCTGACTTTGAAGTGGCAACTACAAGTGCTTCAGAGAATGGACTTCAAGTCACCCTTATTTAGCTGCAACCCCTGTAAACATCTGTCTCACTGACATGCTGTGTTGTACCTCCTCACAAATACAACAACTCTCTTGATAAACATCCCTACACCATCCTCAGCCATAGAGACGTTTTGTTTGGCCTTGAACCCAGCATAAAAGGCAGGGGCAGCTGCTGTAGTCATAAGAGTGCTGCAGAGCTGCAAGCTGGCACAGGGACCGCAGGTCTGGGTTACGAAGGGAATCTCTAGTGCCATAACTCATGAGACAGGCAGAGGACCAGATTCACTCCCCACCACAACCAGCCCTTAGTTCTCCTGAGCAGTAGAGGGGGGACCACAGCAGGAAATCTCTGACGAGATTCACCAGACAATCCCCCATGAGCTCTCGATTTCCCCTGCCTCTCCTTGCCTCCCCTTGCCCACAGACAGCAGCAGCACTGTTAAATCCCGTCCTCAAAAAACTTAACTTCTTGTCACAAGGAAAGAGAGGTCCTGCCTTTTGTTTGCACGCAGCTGAAGAGAGCTTCCTCTGGGCTTCCCTCAGTGTAACTCACTTGGTTTCCACAAGATTATTTGGTATGGCCTTAGGGTGAGTCACCAACTAAGATTAAAAGGTTTTTGTGTTGTTAGAAGCCAAATAAGGCAAAGCAAGGAATGCCCTGTCAGCTTCCCAGCGGGGGAGCACCAAAAATACACACACTCTCATTAGCTTTCATCTAGTATAATTAACTTTATGAAATATCCTTTGTAGACAGCCTCTGAAAACACTCATCTAGAGAGATCACATTGTCTCCTGAACATTCAGAAGATAATTTAAAGACAAAATTTACTAAGACAAACATGCAGCAGCTCAGAGGGAGCAGGAAGAAGGGGAGCAGGGGAATGGGGTAGCACACCCTCCCATCTTTCATTTCGCCGAGAGCTTCAGGCAGGAGTGAAGAGGAGGAAAACAGGCAGAAAAAGCAGACAGTGCTCTTTCGAACACTGCAGACCCTCATGGCCACCCTTGGACTGCCAGGGCTGCCCCAAGCCAACCTCCCTTCAGACACCAAGCAGCCTTTGGCAGCAGTTTACTGAAAACTAATTTGGGTTTTTAAGAAAAAAAAAAATTCCACAAAAATATAGAAGCAACCAATCAACCTCTCATCTCTTCTCCCCAAATAATGAAACCATAGGGGTTTTGCACAAGACATAACTGTCTCCAACTCCCTCTGTTTTTCATTTTTCTTGGCTCAATGTTTTCCTCCCCAACACTTCTTGCATGGCCTGAGCAATTCAGCCTGACAAGCATTAGCTATGAAGTAAAGCTTTTCAATTTGTAATCTTGATGATATCATTAGTTCTCTAGCTGACATGCTAGCATATATATGGGATGACAAATCGGGCTCTAGCAAGCATTTATAAACCCACCATTCTGCAGAGAGATTAATCCTGTGTGTATTGTGTAACTGGAGGTCTCTGCTGTGGCACGACTAAGCAATGAAATGAGCAGCACTGCATTATGACACTAAACTCAGTTAAGATTTGTCAAAGAAGCAGGTGAAAAAGTAGCATAATATCTACTCAGAGTCTCTCCTCCAAAGGGAGCGGAAAAATCCCACAGTGCCTTGGCAGTAGAGATTCTCCCAATATGGGAGGCTTCACCCTCTGTAACAGAAAAATCTTTCCAATTGGAAAGAATTTCACACCACGTTCAAAGAAAAAGGATATTTCTCACATCTTTCGATCTTCCACATAAGAATACCAAGGCTCAGCATGAACCTTAAAGGTGGCAAACAGAAATAAGCTTGAAGGCAATGCCTCTTTACTCACCCATTGAAGACACTGGCTGCAACTGGATGATGAAGCAGATACAAAAAAATAAGTACTGGAACATCCCACTCAGCCAGGGAACAATTACCACTCAAGTAACAGAGACTTGAAAGCCCTTGGACACGCTGTGGCTCTTGCAGCCTTCCTCTCGGTGGAGCTTCTGACCCCAAGCTTTCTGAAGAGCAAGTGTGAAAGCTCTCCTGGAAGTTTATCAGAGGAAGAAGCTGAAGGGATGTGGGGTACAGCTCCAGCCTTGACCTCCACAGAGCAGTTCTGCCCCTTATTGACAACGGAGGTGTACTTACTGATCAATCTTGTTTTTTGGACTCAACCCGCTATTGTTTTCAGGCCTGACCGCCCCACAGTGACACCTCCGCTATCTTATCTGGAGAAGAATTCTAACTAGGGACACCCGGACATCCCGAAGGGATGGAAAAGAAGAACAGATGGGTGCTTGTTGTTATCTCTGCGCCTTCCACAAGTTATACGACTTCATGGCTCCCCACAGGCAGAAAACACCAGCTAGAGAGCCTTAACTGCAGGAAATAGTGGCCAAAGGAGGAGAACTGATCCTTCCGAGCAGAGATTGCAGATGAGTGCGTGGAGCAGAGCTACAATGGGAACATCAGTCAAAGTGAAAGACTGATGTCCTACAGGGAAATAAGCTGTTCCTATGCTACACAAAGAACCTTTCCACTCCTGGTCACACAACCTGACCATTGCAGCAAGATTATCAAACAAGGCAAATAGAAACATTTTTCTGCAGTAGTCGTATGATCTCTGTCTTTTTTAAAAAACTAACAAACAAAAACCCAAACAACAAAAAAACCACAAACCCCAAACCAAACCAACAGTCAAGAAACCCAACAGTACTGTATTAACTTCCACGTAAACCGGAAAAATTAAGAACCTCTGCCTTACTGGTTTCAACCAAACTAGGTTGAGTTGCAAGTCATAACCACAAGCTCTGACTATAGATGAAATGTAGCACGTTGAAATCTGTTCTCTACTAAAGCAAACCAAGCACCACGATTAGCAGTGAGAGATATCAAGGACAACATGAATAAGCAGAAAAGGATCTTCCGTCTCATCCCACTAGCTGTAGCTCTTATTGTAAAGAATAGATTTTAAACTCTGTTTTTAACATACGTACATGTACACATCTACAGGTCCCTCCCTGCTTATGAACAATGGTCATACTCCAGGAAATCATCTGGATTTCTAACAGGTAGAAAGCTCTCCATCAGCAAAGAGTACAGTTAAGCCTACAATAATTGCACAATCAAGCAAATGTAGGCATTTCCCCGTTTCCTTCGCACCCTGCAATTCTGCAGGAGGCTGGCCTAAAGGATAATATCAAGGTTCATGTGCTAGCTTCAAATCCCAGTAGGAAAAAATTAGCTACATCATTTTCATATTGAGTTTGCATGAGACAAGGAGTTGGGTATTTGCCTGCTTTGTAGAGACCGTACGTTATAGAAGGTTCTCAACGGCCTCTGTCTGTCTGGGTGTTCCCCTGGCAGTGAAGGGCAGTATGCTGCTGACTGACTCTAGGGAACAACAAAAGAAGCTTTATAAATGACTATCATTGCTCACACCATCACAAAATAAAATTAAAAAAAAATAAAATAAAAAAAATTGTGGCTATGTTGTGCTGACAGCTAGGCAGTACTAAAAAAGTTTTTTTCAACAACAGGAAAGGAGAACAAATTCACTATGCAAAGCTAGCAAGGCAGATAACCCTCAAAAGGTGGTTATGTGAATTCCCAGAACAGAAACTAAAATTGAACAGAGACTAATATGGCAAGCCACAGGAAGTTTATTTTGCCATTTTCATCGAGAGATTGATTCATACATAAGATCCTGGGTAAATAAAACTGACAAGCTTGAATTGAATTTTCTATTTGTGTTAGAGGTGCGTATATTTCTCCAAACTATTTCATTAGGAGCTGCTTTCATTTTTGTAGGTGGTATATTAGGTCTGACACTAGTAATGTTTTGACAGTTATATGTAAGTGACTGACAACTGACAATTAACATAAGGAAATAAACTGCATCATAGCAGTTTTGAGCCTCAAAGGTGCCACAAATAGGCCTTACCAAGTTCTCCAAAAGGGATTAAAGCAGGAGATACCCCAGCATTCCCAGAGATGACACTATCCCAAAATCACTGTAACTATCTAGCTCAAAGAAACAGTCTAAAGCTGGACAAGATTCAGTGTGCTGCCTCTAAACATTTTTGGGATCCACAGGAAAGACAAAGACCATCTCGGTCTTCTGGAAGAAGCACCAGCAGAGGCAATTCTTCTATCAGCACTTGCTCTTTGCTTTGCAAGTTCCTGCAGCTGACATACGTAGCTCCAGTTCCCCCCTAAACAATAGTAACCTGTATTAGAGTAGGCCACTGCAAATCTATGCCTCAGGGAGCTACGACAATTACTCCTGAAAGGGGAAAGGAGGAAAAAAAACCTCAAAAAACTCTCCTGCAAACAGATCCTCTGGGAGAGAGGATACAATTCCAATGGAGTACTGTAGACGCTGTAGGGCCTGCATTCTCCAGACAGATCTGGTAAATCTGTTGTTCCTGACCTCTACTTCCCCAACCCAAAGATGAGCGAGCCTGACTTCCCAAGAAGCAAGAAAAAAAATCAGGATCAAATTAGTATTTCTTCAAAGTATTCATCAGTAGGGGTTAAAAGATATGAAGAGGGAAGGCAATATTGAAATAGATGGCTGGGATTTTATTTTGGTAACCCAAGAGATGGGATCTTCTAAACTTGCTGCTGTCTAAGCCCAAGTATGTCTCCTCTTAATGCAAGAAAGGAAGCTAATTTTGCAGGTGACAACCACACTTTTCATTCATCCCTCCCAGAGATTTGGAGGGCTTTACCATCCTTACACAAGGAATTCAAATTCTCCAAAGCATTAGCTAGGCTGGAAAGCCTCATGCTCTTTGTAATGGACTAATAAATAAAGATGCTTTGGTGTTTGCTGAAGCTGGCCTTGTCTTTGTCAGAGCCACTTCTCAAGACAGACCAACGTTTGATGAAAGTGAGGCGTGTGAAGAACAGCTCTTGGTGCAGGAGTAACTCCTGAAGCCTGCCTAGAAGGAGCAGGCAGAACAGCTAATCAGCATTTCCTGCCGCCGAGAGAGAGGAGAACCCGACACACATGACAGGATCCCCGTCTGCCATTGATCTGAGGATGTATGTTCACAATAAGCCTTGACAGGCTGCTGAGATGGATTGCACGAATGTCAAGGACTTAGAGATAGGCCTTATTTCTGTAAACAACTTGTCCCAGGACACGGTGCCAATGGGAGGGGCTGTTGAGATCAGGGAGTGAACACGAGTTTGAAATATGAGCAAACTCAACACAAGAACAAGTAAAACACCAAGACCCCATTAAAATCAGACAAGTACCTAACTCCTAGTGAAAAGTAGCAGTTATTTCCTTTCCCTTAGTAGAGCCTTGTGATGCACAACTTGGTGTTTTGAGAGTGTTTTTCCAGTGTATTTTCCATGATCCTCAATTTCTAGATGGAGGAATTAGGCCATAGACAGCATACCCACAACTGCAAAACTAGTCAGGGGCAGAAACAGGAGTAGGACCCATCTTTTACAAGTTCACAGAGCCACGATGAGATAGCATAACACCAGCTTCTGCCATACATAGGGCTTAGATACCCTGCAAGTTTAATTTCCATTCCTGGATTTTACTTTTCACCCCTTTCATGTCAGTATAGAAAAAAAACTGATTTTTTTTTTTAAGTGAATAATTGGAATCTCTTGGGATAGGTAGAAAAATACTTCAGATATAAAAATCTCCTTCCTGTGTGAAAATAAAAGTCATACAACACAGCACAGAGGAAAGCAGTGAGGAGCATTTACAACTCCACAGAAAAACCAAGAGTTGATCGAAGAAATTGTTCCACTGGCTCAGAAAGACTGGACAACTTGGCCAGCTTCACTTGATTGACATAGTGCCAAGGTCTGACAGCCAACAGCAGCTTCAGAGCATCATGCAAACTCTCTTAGAACCAACATGGAGGTGTAAGAACTTGCAGCAAGGTGATCATTGTCACTGCCTGCCAGGTCGGAAGGGTTACAGGGGAGAAGAGGGTTTCTTCTTTGCTCTTCAGGAAAAAGGAGCCATGAACACCGCCCCTGGAGAGGATTGCAAGGTGGAGCCTCGCAGGCATAGCAAAAAGGGAACCTAATACACTTCTCCAGACAAATTTGAATTTGACGTGTATTTATTTGAAAGCTCCCTCATAGAAAAAGAGGGAACAGAGGTTAACCAAATGAATAACAAAATTGGTAGAAAAAGCAGCATCTGAACACTGCAATGCACACTACCGTTCATCCTTCGTAGGGTCTTAAGAATGCAGTGTTACATTAACATTCAGGCAGCACTGCCTGCTCTTAAGTGGTGCCAGTGGGACAGGACCCTATTACCTGCCTGGCTCCTAGGCATGAAATAGCTACTGCAAGAGTTTGTTGATGTTGATATACAACAGTGGATATCAGGAGAGCAAACATCACCCTTCCCTTCAACATTAGCATTCAAGGGCAACAAAAGCAAAAGCGCTGAGGATTGAATTTGAGGTTTGTAGCATATCATCCACCCCCTGCAGAGACTAGGTGTGCACTGGCGGTGCAGAGAGGAGTGAGACAGCAGTCTTGCAGAGGTAGAGACTAACAAGACCCACCAGACAGCCCATGTTTAAGGGTACAATTGTAGACTATTTTACTCCTTTTCCCACATCACCTCTAAAACAACATTAAAGCACGTGCAGGAACAATTTTGTCACACCATTTTCTTGCTTTCAAAATAGGGATTGTGGTGCTAGATGTCAAAGTCTTCAGTTCTTCTGGATGTGAAAATGGATGAGTTCTTATGCAACTGTTCCAAGCAATTTGTCTAAGGAGGGCAACAGCTCACCTGTACACAGCAGCAGACTGACAGCTGCTTGGAAGAAGCGGGTTTGTCAGCACTGCTGAACTAAATTTCAACAGTGATTAGAGGTAGGTCACAACAACTAACAGCTTCCAGCCCCTCCCCTCTGACTTCAGAAAACACAAGGAAAGAGTTGGCTGTTTTAAGAACTGGCCAATCATGGATTTTTTTGTTTTGTTTTTAAAAAACAGTCAATGGACATGATAAAAATGTTCTGGCACCAAATGTCTCAACCTAACATCCCATAAGTTAGGAGAAAGTACAGTCTGCTGATTCCCAAAGTTAATGAACAAACAATAAGTCACCATGACAAATCAGACCACAGCCATTCAAGGGTCCAGAAAGAACGTAACAGAAGCTTAAAACTTCAGTTTTCCCATGAAACAGCATTTGAATGCAATATAAAAATACACTGACACCACTTGGTACATTTTAGGTTGCTGGGCGTTACACACCCAGGCACATTCTTATCCTCCTGCAAGCCTGCTATGTCTCCAGATTTTGTCAGCCTCCACATGGAGCTACTATGCCAGTCAAACAAAGGCAGATCTTTGTTAGACCAAACATCTCTACAACTCTACCTCACTACCTCAACTGCTGCTGAGATCCCTGTGTTATGCAGCTAGGCATGGCAGCAAGATCTCCATCCGAGCTTCTTCAGGAAAGCTATTGTCTGCATCATCACGGCCTCAGTGAAGTAAGGTCAAGAAGAAACAACCTAAACAAAAAGAAATGGAGGAAACTCAGCAGACAGCTGCCACACATACAATATTCTCTTCTCAGCTGGGGAAAATAACATTATTCAAGAGCACTGATTCAAAAATTGAATAGTTATTTATTGTTCCAGAAGTACATTGCTCTTTTATACATATTTCATAAATGATACAGGATTTTACACATGTTCAGGTTGTTTTTGTTTTTGAAGAAGGACTTTTCTCCATGCTCCCTCCCTCAATCCCAAACACACACCAAGGATTCAGCTACAGGATCGTGTTCATTTTTTTCCCCTTTAAAACTCACCACACAAACAGGATAAAACAGATAAAAAAATAAATCACACAATGTAATTAAATTGAAAGACAGAGGAAAAGGGGAAGGGGGGGGGAAAAACCCCAAACAAACTAGAAACATGCACCCATTCGGTCCAACATGCCATTGAGTGAGAAGAGGCAGCAATCCCAGCTGTGCTTCCACATCTGCAAGGCACCTGGCATCTAGTTAATGCTGATTTATTTTTTCTTTCCTATTTTTTTTTTTTAACATGGTTCTCAAAAAAAACCCAGAAGCCTCTTTCCATGACACAGTGAGGAGTAGTAGTGAAACATCAAAAAAGCAGCCAGCCTTTCTGTATATAAAGCTTAGTGCCCTTCTCCCACCTTCATCCTGTCTCCACAGTATTTATCAGCAGGAGGCTAAACCAGACTGACCCACTTTGAATGAAGAGATGTTTATCTGCTTAGAAATCAGCCAGCCTTGGCTAGAAGAGAGGGCAATGGGTTGACTTTCCTTCCTCTATTTCTTTTAGCTAAGAACAAGAGATGTCATTAACCACTCCTAAGAAATTCTGACCTGTGGGTGCAAAGTTCATTTAAAGCTACTTAATTCGGGGAAAGTGCTAGAGAACCAAAGTAGTTCTGTGTCTTGCACTGTAAAAGCCCCGGGCTTTCAAAAAGCCTCTGGGCAAGGAAAATGCTTTGACCATACATGAGACTTTTTATCCCGTTACACAAGCAGTCAAACATCAAATTCAATTATTCCATGTTCCAAAACTGTCCATTTAAGCAGGAGTCACAATTCTGCAACAGTTTCACAATCCTTTAAACATTCATAATTTCATAGTCCAGGTGGCTATCAGATTTGGGGTAGGAAGAGGGGAATCTCCCTCCCTTAAGACTGAATATAAAAAACCTCTCATGCAATGCTGCCATTGATTTCTAGAAGGAGCTCAAGGGCATTGGGACGCAAAGTTTATATAGTTATTATGGAATAATCCAAAATATCAATTATCAAATGTCCAGAAGAAAACTCGTTCCTTCTCTCACTTGGCTACAACCAATCTGTGCTACAAATAAGCAAAGGAGGAAGTCAGTGGAGCACATGGGGTGGGGTGGGCTGGGAAGGGGAAGCTCACGGTTTTCCAGTAGAAAGCAGTCTTGTAGTAACTTTATAAAAGAGACCAGGTCTGATCAGAAGTGTGCGTGTTAATGGCGGTGGAGTGCAAGTTCTGATCACCAGCCATAGCTCCAGGTGGCTTGGATTCTTTGCTCTTTTTTTTTTTTT